>APFE031377467.1:167725-187159 GCA_000404065.3 Pinus taeda
CTCCAAATTCGACATGAAATATCTTGGTGTTGCAAACTATATTTTGGGCATGGAAATTAAAAGAGATCGGACAAAGAGGAAGCTTTGGTTAAACTTGAGGAAGTATGTCGAGACAATATTGTAGAGGTTCAATATGCAGGATAGTAAACCAGTGAAGGTTCCTATTCCTGTAGGTGTAAAGTTATTTGCTGAACAATGTCCCAAGACACAAGAAGAGGAAGAAGACATGTCCTATGTTCCATATGCAAGTGCAGTCGGTAGCCTGATGTATGTGATGGCCTGTACTATATCAGACATTGCACATGCAGTGGGAGTATTGAGCAGGTTTATGTCAAAACCAGGGAAGGAGCACTGGACAACAGTGAAGCGGGTCTTCAGGTATTTTCATGGCACTAGTGATTATGGTTTGTGCTACCAAGGAAGAACAAGATTGGATAAAGTGTTGGATATTCGTGGCTTTGTTGATGTAGACTAGGTTGGAGATCTGGATCAAAGAAGATCTACAAGTAGGTATGTGTTTAACCTATTTGGGGGTGCAGTCAGTTGGATGAATAAGAAATAATCTGTAGTGGCACTATCAACTACAGAGGCAGAATACATGGTAGCCACTCATGCAAGCAAGGAAGCAGTTTGGTTGCAGAGATTGTGTTCAAGTATGGGGTTAGTACAGGGAGCTATAAGGATAGATTGTGACAACCAAAGTGCAATTTTCTTGGCAAAGAACCCTACATATCTTTAAAAGACGAAGCACATTGATGTTCAGTATCATTTTGTGAGGGATATGATAGAAGAAAAAAAGGTGTTGCTGGTAAAGGTGGACACTTTGGAGAATACTGCAGATGCATTGAAAAAATCTGTGAGTTCTGAGAAGTTCTCTTGGTGTAGAGAAACAATGGGTGTTGCAGGGCTAGATAAATGACTAATCTCTCTTGTGGCCCCTTGTGGAAAGAAAACAACAAGTGGGAGAATGTTAGGTTGTGTTATATTATTTCCATGATTAGCCCACATAGTTAACCAGGGGGTCAGAGGGGGGCGGAGCCCCCCCTTCGTTGCACCGATTGCGTAGCGGGGGCGGGGGGGTCACAGGGGGTTTAAGGGGTGCAGGTAACCCCATTCTATGGGGTCCGGAAAATTTTGTTTTTGGACCCTATATTAGGTTGGGTAGACCTACCTATGGTTTTGTGCATGATTTTTCGCACATGGTTTTGGATGTGATGGTTTTCGGTCCATGGTTTTGGACGCGATGGTTTTCGGTCCATGGTATTGGATGCTTCGGCATGTATAAATATGTATTGTAACATTGAAAGGAACATAATGAAAAATCAAGCTGGTAGTCCCGATTTTGGGATCCAGTGGAAAATCTTTGTGTATATGTCTTTTATGTGTTATCCTCTCGCATTGTTTATTTTCTATGTTTTAGAATTCATATGCAAGTAATTTCTGTACAAGGTTAAAACCTACAAGGAGGAATCTTTCCCCACCAAAATCCCTCAAATAGTGGATCTGGTTCCCAATACTAGGAATTTGCATTAAATGATAGGAAACACATTCCTATATTTTCTCAATCATTGGAGCTCTAGAATCTGTGCAATAATTTCAGAATATCTTCTTGATTTATTATTTAATATTGGTCCTCTTGTAGTAGGGAGCAAGTCCTTAAATTATCTTCTTCTCCAAGTCTCCACAATCTGCACAATATTCGCACAATATTCCACAAAAACAAATAATATTAGGCACAAATAAGCAATTATCCATAAACCTTCCCAATGAACATATTAAAGTTAAAAATATGTTATCTAATGCAAAAATAGAAGTTTAACATGCTAAAGGATGGTCAGATGGGCCTTAATTTATATCTAATTTGGAGGCCCATCACAACCACTAACATGTCATTAAACTCTATAAAAAAATTCAAATTGAACTTTAAAATTCAAAGGCAAAATATTTAATTACACCAAACTAGATGTCATCGACTCATGACATGTGGGTGTATCTGGTGGTCTCTTTCCATACTCGATAATCATCAGTAATAATATTTCACAATCTTAGTCATTGACATAATACCATATGTTAAATCATCAACATGACATAGTCATCCACATCATTGTTCACCATGAACCATAACTAATGTAAGTAGCCAACCTAATGAATGCATCCATCACAACTATCATCATCATAACATCAGTAGAAACATACATACCTCTCAAATCTATCATTATCATAACATTGAATAGTAAAAAAAAAAATCCATCGTAGCTATTACCATCATAACATTGACTAGGAAACAAACACATGCATCAAAGTTATCATCATCATAATATCAACTAGGAAACAAACACATCCGTCACAACCACTAATAGTAAAGTCAAGTGTCTAGATCCTCAATCTTAGGTCATCAAAGAATAATGAGTGAGCCTTAAGGTTATATCGATGTTAATGTCATATCAGGGTCAGTCAACTAGAGTAGGGCACTACATACACCCCCTCTTAATAATAAACTTCATCCTGAAGTCCTCAGAATATGTAAAGAAAATGGTGATGCGTCTCCTCAACATCCTCCCATGTGGCTGAATGGGGACTATAACTATTCCACTAGACTTTAAATTGGTCCAATAATCGATATCTATGTTGCAGAGTCCGTTGGTCCAATATGAGAATTGGTTCCTCCATCACCGTACCCTCGTCCGATACCTACAAATGACCCAAGTCAATAACATGAGAATGATATGAAGTTTAATGACATAACACATAAACATGGAACACATCATGCATACATGCTAGCGATGGAGGTAAGGCAAGCCTATATGCCATCGACCCTTTTCTTTCTACAATTTCAAAAGGTCCCATAAACCGTGGAGACAATTTTTCTCCCTTTCCAAATCTTATGGAGCTTTTTTGGGGCCTTACCCTAAAAACACCCTATCTCCCACTTCATAACTTTGATCCATATGATGAGCGTCAACATAGCTTTTATATCGATTACATGATTCATTAAGCCTCCCCTAAATCATAGTCATGTATTCCTCCATCTCTTGTACTACTTCTGGTCCTATTAACACTCAATCCTCTAACTAATCCCAACTGAGAGGAATTTTGCAAAACCTCCCATATTAGAACTCAAATGGTGCCATCTTGGTGGAACTCTCATAACTGTTGTTGTAAGAAAATTCTAGTAGTGATAAAAATTCTTCCCATCATTTTTGTTGGTCCTTCAGATATATTCACAACATGTCCTTGAGGATTTGATTAATCCTCTCAGTTTAACTATTTGTCTCAGAGTGATGAATAGTGTTGAAGTTTAGTTGGGTTCCTAAGGCTTCATGGGAACTAGTCCAAAACCTTCCCGTAGATACTGCTCCCCTATCTAATATAATTTTCCTTGGTATTCCATGTAATCTCACAATCTCATCAATAAAAACTCTTGCTATCTCTGGTGCCTCATATGTAGACTTATTTGATGGAAAAAAGGGTGCTCTTGGTCATAGTAGACACATTATTACCCTTGGATGCGTACAAATTTATCAGTATACACCTAATAAATTCCCTTTATAGGGGTGATATTGGCATCTAACGTTAGATTGCTCAGATAACTCACGTATCAAATTCAACCTAACTCTTTAAGTGGTGCCCCTCATATTCGAGCCAGGCTTGGATATATTGTATTGGTAGCTTATCCAATATGACCTTGTAAGTATAATCATAGACAAAATGAGAATCAAATATATACCATTTAAGAATCAAATACTTTGTATTGATGGGGATGGAAGACCCATTCTATTGATAATGTATCGAACCTCCCTTTGTTTCAGACTAAGGATTGCATTGAGGGGGAGAAGATCATGATACAAAATAATTTTCAACTTATAGTATCTTCAAAGTAATGAATAAAACAAATCTCAAATCATTCAAAGAGGCATTTCGTATTATTAGAGTGAAACTAATAGGAAATTTGCATCATTGGTTATGAAGTAGAAATTAAGACCAATTGACCCAACTATTTCAATGGTTATTTTGCATTCCATAGTTTGAGCAATTTTATTTTTTTTTGCAAAGAAGATGAGAAAATTGCATCTCATGTAGCTTATTTGAAGCTTAAGCAAGGATTAGCTGCTCATGAGCTTTCACATGTTATTTTGTTATGAATACTTGAAGAGTTTTATTACAAACAAAGGGAAAAACATTGACATTAAGTTAATTAAAAGTTTCTACAATTTTTTATACAGTTAGAAGTCAAATGTGTTCTACCACGATCAACATCTTCTTTTTACCTGTTGTGTCAGGAACGGGGGGTACATAGCTTCATGCGGTAAGGTTAAGAGATGTGTTTTCAGTAGAAAAGGCATTTTCTCTAGCCTGTACTTTTGCCACAGTTCAACAACATCACTAAAACTTGTGGATAATAAAATGAGGAGAAGAGGAAGCTATTTCATTTATAGTTTGATATAATATTATTTGATTTGAGTCAATGAACTTTTGATGTCTTCATTGGCTTACAGTCTAAAAAATTCATGAAATTACAAAGAAATATCATCAACCTCATTTTTTTTATCTTCTCATTCATTAGATGAATGATCTACCAAGAATTTTGTTGATGACAAAAAGAAAGCAATTGGGATTTTATGGATAGTTTCTCTTTCAAGATTAACTTTGAATATTAGGATAAAAGGAAAACTTGAGAACTTGCAAATTTGACACAATCCTGTCAATTTCTACAACCTTCAATAAAACAAAATTGAGCTAAACACTTCAACTTGTTTAGAAAAATACCTAGTAAGTTCTGTATACAATTTGACCTCAATATTTTTTTACCCTGTAGATGCTTGGTAATATATGTTTTAGGCTCTGGGAGAAAGAGAAAAATCATACTTGATCTACATACACATCTAGAGAAATAACACTTCGTGGAGCCTAAATACTTTGAAAAAATCTGCTTCAAACCTAGGTTTAAACGCAAGAACCAAAACAAAACTTGTAAAAAGTGAAATGACCTTGCACTATTTCTTGTTAAACCCTCAAAAGCTAGACAAAGTCCGTTTTAAGATATTGGTTAAAATAGTGAAACTGGCCTGTTGGATTTGTCTAACACATCAAGATATATCACTCCTACATGTTATACTCTTTCTAAACTCTGAAATAGATACTTCACAGTCTTACACATTGTGTGATAAGAAAACTAAGACACTCTTGATCATCAAGAAATACATTTTTTACCCTTTAGTGTTACTAGAGGAGGTTGACAATTATGTGTAGTAATGGCTACAAGTTTCCGCAACAAAGGACCTCCTGCAACATGAATATAAAGGTTGAAATAAGAAAACAAGACCCTGAAACTGGCAATTGGTAAACTAATCTCTGAGAATATTTTCTCAGATATTTATCATCTACAAAAAGGAACAAGGCAAAACATAATTATTCCTTCAATTGGACAAAATTTCTCAAGGAGATATGCAAACCTCTAACTAAGTAATGGTACCAACTACAGACTTCATCATCAAAAGTGCATCTAAAAATGAAATTCTCTTCAGACTTTAGCGCCCAACTACAAAGTCTATAAGAGCGGTGCATATTTAAAAATATTGATTCTGTCTCCATTTGCTGCTAATGAAAACAATCCCGAATATGAGATGGAGGAACTCTAAAGCCATATCTCCGTTACAATATAATACGCTCCAGGGTGTAGATGATGTAGTTTTGAGAAGTTAGGTCATAATGAAAGTAGCAGATAAATTGTGGAATTAACATTCCTTTGGCTCCATCCATTAGAATTTCATAAAATTTGGTATATTTCATCCTTAGAACCTATTTTAACATTCCTAAGATTGCAATTAGGGTAGACACTTCTTAAATCCAACTTTCATTGTTGGAGAAAGGGAGTCATTGATGCAAACCCACCAGTCTCACTACCTGGTCTAGCAATCTACATATATAAATAAAATATTATTTCCCATACATAAAATAACATCATGATAATTTAACAAACCAACATGATAACCTTTGCACCTACACAGAGATGCATTGTAATTATTTCCCTTTCTTGTCTATTTTTGTCTAAACTGACGTGAGATTAAATAATAATCAAAAGTATTCTCTACTCTTAATGTAAGTCTCCAAAAGGTAGGATTGGAAAATATTAGCAAAAGCTTATGCAAAAATGATAAATTCAAAGAGAACATGTATGCAAAAGAAAGAAAGAAAATTGATTCTTCTAGAATAAACATAAGTCTAACTGTAATGAGACAAAGCATAAAAGTTTAATTTTTCCAGATCAAATATGACCTAAACCAAGGCTTCGGGGGAAAAAATTATGAAGAGACTCAAACAAGTGTTCATAAGTTTTTCTCATTTATAATTGTATTTTCTTCACTGAACTCTTATGCTTGCGTTCATTTTTTTTTTGCATTCTCTATTTGTCAAAACGTCTGCCAAATATGACACTATAAATGTCAACATGTCCACTCTCTTCCCTATTGAGCTTTAACTACCTATCATCAAAAAATAATGCTCACAGAAAGAACTATATAAAGCTGCAAAGTGAATTTAGAAATTCACAAGGCCTTAAAATAAAAAGTTATACTCCATATTCTTCTTCCTGGAATTAGATGAGAAGTAGGTTATAAACATTGAAGACCTCTAAAAAGTTATACTCCATCTTCTTCTTCCTAGAATTAGATGAGAAGCAGGTTATAAACATTGAAGACCTCTATAAAGTGATGGAGTCACAAACAATCTTAAAAATTACCCAAGGCAATTTCACAATTCTCAATTCAATTTCAGAATTCCATAATACGTAATTTCCAAGGCTTAAAAACGGAATTCCATAATGCCTTAAAACAAAGAGTCAAAATCAATTATTAGAAAGAGCAATGCAAATATAATCATCTTCTCATACTCAATAGTGGTAGCAAACCTTGATGTTGAGAAACTTAGCCAATTTTTTGTGTGTAGGCTACACAAGGACAATGAATTTTGTAGAATATGAAGAAATAGTATCAAGAATTAACTCCGTGGAGGATAACATGCTAATAAAGTGAGTGAACTACTAGTACCACACTTTTTGATCAAAGAGAACTTTAAAACTCATGCCAATAGCTCAACTTGTTGTTTAGATCATTAGTTCGAATTCCTCTAACAAAAGCAAGGTCTAACAATAGAATTGGAGAAAAATATGGTTTTTAGTGGACCTGCAATGGCTTGCTGTGGGGTAGTGCAGTACCATTCTAAAAAAAACAACGAAAATGTCTTTGGAGAAACACAAATTTCGTAAAATGATATTTGCAGTAGTATTTTCAAAATTTTAAGCATGGAAATGTACCAAGGTCGATTATAAGACATGATATTGCACTCCTCTCACAATTTGGGTAAATTTAATAGCTAAGTGCAGTGCATCAAAGAATAGTTGTATTCAATGCAATTAAAGAGACCATCACTCTAGATGAAGACTAGCTGCTAAAAATTCACCTATGGCTGATGCTTCTACACACTCACTAAACTTGTTACACCACATTATATTGAAAGCATCGTCTCATCCACAAGCTCAGTAATTGATCTGACATATTTTGCTACAATGTGGCACACTTGCTTACTTGTACTATTCTTAATGTTTCCACGTTTTTAATTTAGAAAGCAAATAAGAGACTGGAAAATGACTACAAAATACCATTTGGATGATATGATGATTATCCTTCATATAACACTCACATGTCTATATCATATTTAACAAAGCCAAAACACTAAAAAAATGCATAGATACAAAATTCAGCCATCTCGGAGAAAAGGGAATTTGCCTAGCTTCAAAGGGCTCAATTACTTGCCTAATATAGATTTGTTTTAACAAAACACCACATAACCAAAATGCTAGCCAAAAATTCAACATGTAAGACATATATTGGCTTAGGCTAGGAAAATGTTAATTTGGAACATTGAAAAGATGTAGATTCCAGTTGTCCCAAAGATGTAAAATTGATACACGTCATTATGTTATGAAGAATATCTACCATTGATTCAATTCATTAAGAAATATTGTCCTATCATGAAATGCCTATCATAGGGAATATACATTTAAAACTGGTTAACCTATTAACAGAGACCTATTAAAGCAGTTGGGATAGTCATCCCTTCGTAGTAATAAGCGGTTAATCTTTATTTCAACCAAATTGCAAAAAATATTTGCTAACTCTAATATAGAGCCAAAATAAATGGCCAAAGTAAAATCTTAAACCCAAAACCCAACTAGTGATGTAACCCCATCCCAACACGACAAACACACAATGAGTACAAAATACCAACATGCATGGATGGTATGGAGGCACATCTGAGATGTGACGAACACCATGTTTTCCGATGGTTCCATTTTTCCGAGCAGATCGAACCTGGAATTAATGATGCAATAAATATTTCTTACTTACAAACAACTGCATCCAATACAATACGGACGACAAGCCATCGATATGCCACCGTGTACACGCTCTTTTTGATTTTTAAGTTTGAATTTGCCAGCCCGCTCGAAATTTGAATTTTGAATTTATATTTACCGCTCAGCAAATGTTTTCTTGCAGTTTGAACGCACTCCTTTCCATACCCAGCGGTCACCATGCGCTCTGATATGCTGCGAAGCTCCTGCTCGGCACCGAGCGACATCATGTGGATTTCGCAAATTCTGGGGTTTTGGGAATAATTGAAGGGTTGAAATGGTGGCACTGTGGGGGCATTGCAGTGTTCCTCGTAGCTCGACATCGGTAGGATCTTGATCGTTGGAGACACTTTATCCATCATTCGATGGGTTTTGGGAATAATTGCAGGGTTGAAATGGTGGCACTGTTGGGGCATTGCAGTGTGCCTCGTAGCTTGCCAATTCCAGGAAGTTTCCGCCAATGAAGAGGTTCACAGTCAAGGCCAACCTGCCGCTACCCACGAAACTCCTGCTGTATTTCAAGGTGCACCAGAAAGTTCTCAGGATTTAATTGTTAACAAAGATGCCGCAACGCAGACAGATGCCGTAACATCTACAGTTAGCCCTATGAAAGATGAAAACACTGCAGAAGGAAGTGGGTGCTCTATTTTTATCAGCAACCTCGATCCTGACACTATACCTACCGAGGTTGAGGAGGAGTTCAAGAAGTTTGGGGAAATTAAGCCTTCTGGGGTTCAAGTTAGGACTTTGAAACATGGCCGGTCGGGTTTCGCGTTTGTTGAACATGAAGAAGCAGCTTCAGTCCGGGCTGCAATTCGTGCATCCCCTATGCCATTCGGTTCACGAAAAGTATTTATCAGTCGGAAACGTCCAACTGCTGGTAGACAGGGCTACAGAAATGATGGACCAGGAAGACGTGGTGGCTATTCCCATGGCGGTCAAGTATATGGCAGAAGTGATCTTAAGAGCAACAGAGCCAGAGGAATTTAGAATTTTGGTACCATTTTAAACATTCTGCCAGAGGAATTTAGAATTTTGGTACCATTTTAAACATTCTGCCAGAGGAATTTAGAATTTTGGTACCACTTTAAACATTCTGCCACAGGAATTTAGATTTTTGGTACCATTCTAAACATTCTGCCAGAGGAATGTAGAATTTTGGTACCATTTTAAACATTCTGCCTGTGTATGTTCTGTCATCTTAGTTATCATAAACGTCTTTTTCTAGGAATTTTGTGGAGAAATAAGAACATGTTTATCAATTTTTGGCGTCCATAAGTCATTAAGAAAACCTATTTTTATATGTACGTGATACTATATTGATTTATGCTTATATTAGTTTTCATAAACGTGCTTTTCTATGAATTTTGTGGAGAAATAAGAACCTGTTTATCAAGTTCTGGTTTCTTTATGTCATTGAGAAGAAAACCGGCTTATATGTAATTGGACAGAAAGAAAGAAAAAAACTATTTTAACCTTCACTAGGTTAAAGATAATTTATAAAACAAATTGCTTTCTCATCAATTTAATGTATTTTGTTTTTTATCTGTGAAATGTATATTTACATAACAAGATATTGGTTTTTTGAAATATTTATATTGAAGCGAGATGGATACTGTCATAAAACATCATTAAGGATCTCTCATATTATTTTGATATAATTGGCCGAAGGCGTTTTTATATCAACCTCTGGTGGAGGTAGGTTACTTTAATTTTTTTTAATTATACGGCTGATCTGGGCTGAATTTACTCGAAATATCCTTGTCTTAAACCCATATCTACTTATTTATCTAGGAGCGAACAGAAACATATATTAATTAATTTATAATCAAGGATCCATGGAGTAATGAGAGCCGAAGCGTTTCAAGGGAAGCGTTACACTGTTGAGATTTTCTGTTTTATTAAATTGGGCAAAAATTTCATGTAGGTGACAACAATAGGATTTGCTGCTATATTAGCTCCAATTTTGTTGAGGAGGAGTTATTGCATCCTATATTTGTTATGAGAGGATTTATGATTCAGTTTTATACTCTTAGCTATAAAAATATAAGCATGTACAAGATATTGAGTTGTGAAGAGTGTGTGTGAGGAAATAAATTGTTGTAATCTCCTGTTGAATAATAAGATTGCCGATGCCTCTGTTTTGGTGGATGTAGTCCAGATTGGTTGGGTGAACTACGTTAAATCCTTGTGTTATTTTTTATGATTTTATGTGTTGTGTATGCCTTTTAAATTTCCACTGCGCATTGGTTGCTCCAACAATTGGTATCAGAGCATGTTGTGGAGCTGGTACGTGTGACCAAGACGCCAAGTCTGCTGCGGAAGGTGGAGCTTTGCCATTGGCACGATTTATTTTGGAACAGGCGCGCCCATTGGCATGGTTCTGAGAGTAATACTCGTGCCAGTGCGCCAAGATCCCAATTGGTGTGGAAACGACGGGGTTAAGCGCGCCAATTTTGTGACTTACACTATTTTTGTTTTTGGTGTGGATTTTTTGCTGTCGAGGAAGCGCCAAGTCCCTTTCGGCACGCAAAGCATTTTTCGCTTTGGTAAAACTGCAATTTTTTTTAAGTGTAATCTGAAATTTGTAGAGCAGAGGGATTTTATGATAAGGTAAAGGCAGTGTAGTATAAGGCAAAGACATTTTTTAAATATTAACTTTATTTATTAACAAATTGGAATTGGAGATTTTTTGTTTGTTACAACATGGCAAAAACTCAAAGTGCTCGTTTTGAGATCGAGAAGTTCAATGGCAAAAACAACTTCGAGATCTGGAAAGTGAAGATGTATGATCTATTTGTGCAACAAGGCATGGCGAAGGCGTTGTTGGGAAAAGCCAAACAGTGTTACAACATGACAGATGATGAATGGAGCGACTTGGATGAAAGAGCACTGAGCGGTATTCGACTGTGTTTGGCAGATGATGTTTTGTTTAACATCGTGTTAGAGAAAACTACTGTTGGTTTGTGGACAAAGCTTGAGAAGCTGTACATAACAAAATCCTTAACCAATAGGATTCTTCTGAAGCGACAGTTGTACAGTTTGAGAATGAAGGAAGGTACATCTATTACTGATCATTTGAATACTTTTAATACTCTCCT
The DNA here is from genome assembly GCA_000404065.3 of Pinus taeda. Classification (NCBI taxonomy): domain Eukaryota; kingdom Viridiplantae; phylum Streptophyta; class Pinopsida; order Pinales; family Pinaceae; genus Pinus; species Pinus taeda. The sequence goes on from APFE031377467.1 coordinate 179,237, forward strand.
GGTGCAATTAGAAAGTATAGAAGTAAAATTTGAATCAGAAGATAAAATTATAATTTTATTATGTTCGTTGCTCGAGTCATGGGATCATTTTGTTACTTCTATAAGTCTTAGTTCATCATAAACCCTTGAATTTGATGATGTTGTTGGAGCTTTGTTGTCTGAAGAGACAAGGAAGAGGTCAAATTCAGAAACCTCTACATCAGAAGCGATGATGGTCAGAGGTCATTCTAAAAAAGGACACTTCAGTAGGCACAACGACTCGCGTTCAAAATCGAAAGGGAAGAAGAGTAAGGTAAAGTGCTGGTTTTGTGGCAAATCGGGACATTTGGAGAAGGACTGTTGGAAGAGACAGCGAACATCTAAAGAAGACTCTTCGACAGAGAAGAAAGAAGCAAACATGACAGATACAGGTTCGACATCCGGTTCAGGTATGAGTGATGAAGTGTTATCAGTTAATTTGTTTAATCATGATCAACATTGGCTGTTAGATTTTGGTGCATCAAATCACATGTGCATTCATAGAGAATGGTTTAAGACTTATAAATCAATCAATAATGGAGTCGTTTACATGGGAAATGATGTCACATGTAATATTGTGGGAATTGGAAGCATCCAGCTGCAAATGTTTGATGGGACAAATAAAATTCTAACTGATGTAAGACATGTACCTGAATTAAGGAAAAATCTCATTTCATTAGGAGCACTAGACACTAATGGATATAAAATTGTTATTCAAGGTGGAGCAATGAAAATTTATAAAGGAATTTTACTAGTAATGAAAGCAAAGAAGGTTGGAAATCTTTTTCAGTTAGAAGAAAGAACAGAATCAGATCATGTTTCTACGGTGTCTGAAAATGACAATAGTTCTATTCGTTTATGGCATCAAAGGTTGGGCCATATGAGCGAAAGAGGTTTAAAGATTTTATTTGATCGTAAGTTACTTCCTAATTTAAAATCTGTTAAGTTAGATTTCTGCAAACATTGTCTGTTTGGGAAACAAAGCAAGCAGAAGTTTAAAACTGGAAAACATACTAGTAAGGGAATCCTTGATTATATCCATTCTGATGTTTGGGGTCCATCCCCTACAACCTCATATGGAGGATCGTCATATTTTATATCTTTTATTGATGATTTCTTTAGAAAAGTGTGGGTCTACATGTTAAAAAGGAAGTCTGATGTATTTACAGTTTTCAAACAGTTTAGAGCATTAGTTGAAAACATCACGGGAAGAACCATTAAATGTTTAAGAACTAACAATGATGGTGAGTTTACTTCAAAAGAATTTGACAATTATTGCAAGGACGTTGGGATCGAAAGACATAAGACCACTGTATATACTCCTCAACAAAATGGAGTTGCTGAACGCATGAACATGACTCTTTTAGAAAGAGCAAGAAGTATGTTGAGTAACGCCAATTTGCAGAAGGAATTGTGGATAGAAGCGGTTTCTACAACTTGTTATGTGATAAATCGATCACCATCAACGGCGATAGGATGCAAAATTCCTCAAGAGGTATGGAAAGGTCATCCTTGTGATTATTCTAAACTAAGAGTTTTTTATTGTGATGCACATGCTCTAGTTCCAAAACATCAGTGTTCTAAATTAGATCCTAAATCAAAAAGATATATCTTTGTTGGATATGGTGATGGAACTAAGAGATACAGATTGTGGGATCCTACTACTCACAAGATCATCATCAACAGAGATGTTAAATTTAATGAATCTTCTTTTGCAAATTCAGATGTAGATAATAAATTGAAACATGATAATGTATCTAAGTTTCAACACATTCAGTTTGAAACCAGTTCAAATACTGATGATAGCCAAGATGAACATGGTTCAGATGCAAGTCATGAACAAGTTTCAGATGTAGATCATGAACATGTTTCAGATGCTGATCATGAAGAAGTTCCTACAGATAATAATCAACCAATTGTGGAAGTACCAGAAACATCTTTAAGGAGGTCTACAAGAATGAAACGTCCTCCTAAAAGGTATGATGATTATGTTACTTCAGTTGCTTTAACCGCTAACGATGATGAACTTGTGCTATCAGGAAGCTGTAGAAGGTTCTAAAAGTGAAAAGTGGAAAGAAGCTATGAAGGACGAGATGATGGCATTAGACAAGAATGACACATGGGATCTGGTAGAACTTCCTAAAGACAGAAAAACTGTGGGATGTAAATGGGTTTTCAAATTGAAAAGGGGTTTTGATGATACAGAGGACAGGTACAAAGCAAGGCTGGTCAAAAAAGGTTTTTCTCAGAAAGTAGGCATTGAATTTCATGAGATATTTTCACCAGTTGTAAAAATAGTTTCAATTTGAATTGTATTAGCATTAGTCGCTTTACTTGATTTAGAATTATAACAACTAGATGTTAAAACTGCATTTTTACATGGAGATTTAGATGAGGAAATTTACATGGAACAACCAGAAGGGTTTGTTCAAAATGCAAAAAGAAATTTGTCTGGCAGGCTCAAGAAATCATTGTAAATGGTCTGAAGCAGTCCGCCACTCGACATGGTACAGAATTTGATTCTTTCATGATGAGTCAAAATTATATAAGAAGTGAATATGATCATTGTGTTTACTTTAAGCAATTAAGTAATGGCATGTTCATTATCTTAGTGTTGTATGTTGACGATATGCTTTTAACAAGCAAAAGCATAATAGAGATCAACAGGTAAAGGCTCAGATGGTAAGGACATTTGATATGAAAGATCTAGGAGCAGCAAGACAGATTTTGGGCATGGAGATTTTCAGAGATAGGAGCAATGGTAAGTTGTGGCTATCACAAAAAAAGTATATTGAGAAAATACTCTTGAGGTTTGGTATGAACAATGTGAAGCCTGTGTTAGTCCCTTTAGCTTCCCATTTTAACCTTTCTTCTAGTTTATGTCCTAATACAAATGAAGAAAAGGAATATATGTCTCGAATTCCGTATGCCAATGTAGTAGGTTGTTTGATGTATGCGATGGTTTGTACTCGACCAGATATTTCACATGCAATTGGGGTTGTCAGCAGGTATATGGCAAATCCAGGTAAAGAACACTGGTCAACAGTGAAATGGATGCTTCGGTATTTGAGAGGCACAAGTGATTATTGTATCACTTATAACAGGAGTAGTGAATTTGTTTGCGGATATGTTGATTCCGATTTTGCAGGTGATTTAGATAAGAGAAGGTCAACATCAGGGTATGTCTTTACTGTTGCAGGTGGAGCTATTAGCTGGATGTCAAAGCTATAAAACATTGTTGCTTTATCCACTACTGAAGCAGAATACATAGCTGCTTTTCATGCTTGCAAAGAAGCAATTTGGTTGAAAGGTTTGTTTGGTGAGTTTGGTAGGTTACAGGACAACATCAAGTTATTTTTTGATAGTCAAAGTGAAATTCATTTGGCTAAGAATCCGACCTATCATAGTAAATCAAAGCATATACCTATCAAGTACCATTTTGTAAGACAGGTTATCACTGAAAGGGGAGTCTCTCTTGAAAAAGTGCATACAAAGGAGAACTGTGCAGACATGTTCACGAAACCAGTTTTGCTAGAGAAGCTACGTTGGTGTTTGGCTTCTCTTGGCTTGCAGAAAAGATAAAAATAATAAAGAAACAGGGTATCAGGCTAATTGTTGTCAAGGTGGAGATTGTTGAGATTTTTTGTTTTATTAAACTGGGCAAAAATCTCATGTAGGTGACAACAATAGGATTTGTTGTTATATTAGCTCCAATTTTGTTGAGGAGGAGTTATTGCATCCTATATTTGTTATGAGAGGATTTATGATTCAGTTTTATACTCCTAGCTATAAAAATATAAGCCCGTACAGGATATTGAGTTGTGAAGAGAGTGTGTGAGGAAATAAATTGTTGTAATCTCCTGTTGAATAATAAGATTGCCGATGCCTCTGTTTTGGTGGATGTAGCCCAGATTGGTTGGGTGAACCACGTTAAATCCTTGTGTTATTTTTCATGATTTTATGTGCTGTGTATGCCTTTTAAATTTCCGCTGCGCATTGGCTGCTCCAACATAAACATGGTTCCATGAATCGTGTCGATCTTGATCTTTTCAAAATAATATTACAGTATCTTCTTGATTAATTAATTTCTGTATATTCACTATTGATAAAGAAAATGCCATGTATATTCACTATTGATAAAGAAAATGCCATGATCTTCTAGCGAGAATAGTCAATTCTAGCCGGGGAGAAATTACTCCAAAAATGTGTCTTTAAAGTCTACAATTATGTGCTAGAGTTAATTTCCACAATTAATTATATACTTGATAACAATTCGAGACTTTATTTCCACCCTTCGAAACTGAAATTAACGACACACATGATTCGGGTGAACGAGCCAGAAGACAACTCTTTCAACACCACTAAGATTTCCAATTTTCTTTTTATAATGATTTTACGTAGCTTGATTTTATGTGAGTTTTCTTTGTGCTTTTTAAAGGTATAAACTGCATGTGTCATTGAAGTCTCAATTGTATAAGGGTTCATGCAAACTGATTTTGTGTTGTTGCTAATTTTGCAATATTTATAAAAACTCCCAAGCTTGTATTGCTTTAGACATTTTGATGATAAAAATGCATGGACTTTAAATTTTTTTACACAATTTACCTACATGAAATTATCCAAATTATCAATCCAGATTCCTCATGTAATACCTTATTATTGTTATGAAAACATTTTTTTTTTTTTATATTGACTATTGTTAGTATGTTGGTTAATGAACTAGGATGAATTAATTACCAAGGAAAAGTTGATGTAGTTCAAAGAATAAATTTAATGTATCGAAGTGGAAATTGTGTGGAAAGAAACACTTGAGCAAAAAGATGTTTCCAAATGGGGAAACACAAGAAAGCCTAGGCCCGAGGGGGAGCACATCCCTCAAAGGTGGGACATCCCCTAAAAAATCTACTAGAAAATAAGCTTAAAAACACATTATGGTAAAAAGAGGGGGTTGTTGATTCCTCGCAAGACATCTTAGCTTGACATCTTAGCTCGGGGGAGAGAAGTTGGTCCAAAGGTAGGTGGATAAGTGTTCTCTCAAGCACGATTTCTAGACTCAAATTTTGGGTTAGATATTATGATTATTGATATCAATCTCATTATGAATTTGAGTTGATTGAGTTTTATCTATTGTTAGTTTGAATTTGTTAAATATTGTATGAAAGGTTATGATGATTGTTGCTTGTCTCAATATGAATATGAGATAATTAAATTGTTAGAATTAATTGGTTAGTTGTTGTATTAGACATTATGGTGATTGTTGTTATTCGAATTTATTTTTAGCTCGTGCAGTGGATGTTCTTAGTGCTCGTATTCTTTGTTTTTAAGAAGATGAATCCTTGCTATGAGAATTTACTTGTTAAGGGAACATAATGGTTATTGCCTATAAGAGTGCTACAACAAAGGCAAAGAGATATCATGATAGTGATTCGCTTATTGTTGGATCCTGAGGGTGAGACTAGAATCGAACTCACATGAAAAGATGCAGTAAGTCTAAGCAGCAATACATGAGTGCGTGAAAACCTTTAGATTGAGAGGTTAAGTTACACCAACAGAAATTCAACCGCAGAAGTCTCATCTAACTCGTAATCTAAATGTTATCATAAGAAATTCTAGATCATGTTATTGCCTCCTAAACAAAGATGTATAGGTAGTAAGATGTAGTATGAGTATTACCGAAAACTATCATAAGTTAGGAAGGTAAATTCAAAAAACAACAAGGCAATGACCACCTTTCCCTCATAGGGTAGCGTCCATTCTAGGTGACCCAAACCCAAATTTATTGATTGTATATTAATTTGATTAATTTAATTCATGGGTTGTAGATTAATTTGTGTAATAGTTTCCATTACTAGTTGTAGAACTCACAATAGAATAACTTTAAATTAATGATGATGAATTCCCTTGTGTAGAATATTGTTGAACTTACATAAAAGCAACCCTAAGAAACCCAAGAAGTAGCGTGGGAATTGGGAAAGAAAGGAAAAATCATATCTATAAAGGAAGTTGCTTGACTCTCAAACTCAAGCTAGAAATTTATGACTTCAAGAAAGAATTAGTATAGAAGGGTTTATATAGCCATATCCATCATCCGAGAAATATTGTTTCTCTCTTATAATAAATATTAAACCAGAATCATATATGGAGTATAATTCTAAACACAAGCAGGGCCTCTAATGACCAACATTAGCATAAGGGAGAGAGGAACCTTATTAATATGGGAGAGTAGTCATTTACAAAAGGTGAATATGTATATGAATTAACTACGCTCACACGAGAACATACTTGCATACACATAAAGTAAATGTGATAAAAGAAAATTGGAGGTACAAGTTATGTTGTTTCAACCCTTACCTTCACGAGGTAATGAAAATGAATATTCCTTTCAAAAGACTAGTCTCAGAATAAAATACAATCTTATTATCAATTTTGTAAATAAATAGCACAAGAAAATGGTTAGGGTTTGAAGGAAATGCCACACAATGTTGATAGGGGAGGAGAGATCTGGATCGTTGGAGTCCGATTGCATCCGCCATAGTGAGGGCCATATGACACCATACTTCATTCACATGGCTAGGACACATGTAACAACCAAGTTGGAGGTGTGGTGATACTCGTGGATGGCTGGTGCGTTGAGAAGGAGGTCAATGAGGTGAGGATTTGATCATAATGGTGTATGGAATAACCCCAATCAACGAAGTACCCTTGATATGCGCATGTAACATTGGGAATAAATGTTTGTATACAATTAATAACTTTGGAATAAGGGTAAAAATATAGTGCAGGATTGTGAATAGATTTAAGAGCATTCTAAGGGAAGCCTCATACCTAAAGAATTACAACCTAGCTTACATAGATAATGTTAAATCAACGATGAGGTTGGTTCGAGAGCTAAGTTGAAGAAGAAATACCTTTAAACATAATCAAACCATGATAAAGACAACCATATACATGATGTTAGGCATACATTCATGCTTTATTAGGGAAGTATGCATGCATGGTTGGGTATAATGTTTCACTGGTAATGAGAAGTTGCCTAGAAAGAATTTATGAAGGTGTATATGAGTGTCTTTTTAACTACATTCATAAATTGCCTTATTTCACACAAACTGCATTCTTTAAGTATGCTACAACATCCCTTAAATGGAGTCTTGGCTAATTGATATAAACATGGATTGTTTTGGTATGTATATGTGTGTATGTAATTCTACATGTTATGGTTTGTCCATTGAGTGGTGAGATCATGTTATACTCAAGATTTGTTTTGAATCATGATTGTTTGTAAGAAAAGTTAGTATAATTATAGTGTGAATGCCTCTTTATAGTCTCTATATGAGTTATGAATTGTTGAAGAATGAATTTAGAATTTGGAAAATAACTTTGTGACTATAAGGCTTCGATAATTTAACTGCCATGATATGCACAATTTCCGTATATGCGCAATTTTTGTATATAGAAGTTGCACATATACGGTAGATGCACATACATAAAAGACGTGCATACACAGAAGATATGCACATATAAGAAATTTTACGCATATACGGAAGATATGCGAATATATGGAAGTTGTGTATATATGGTAGATGCACATATACAAAAGATGAGCATATACGAAAGATATGTGCATATATTGCGTATATACGTAATTTCCGTATATGGAATTTGCGCATATACGAAAGCTATGTATATACGGAAGATATGTGCATATCTTCCGTATATGCACAATATCCGTATATGCGCATTTCTGTATATGGAATTTGCGCATATATGATGTAGATACATAAATGACGTGCATATATGGAAGATATGCACATATAATAAAGTTATAGATATAAGCCAGATATAAGGAATGTATGGCAAAAACACCTTCTTCTAAGCAACCCATTAGTTTCATTGGGTGGAGAAAGG
>APFE031377470.1:3211-45040 GCA_000404065.3 Pinus taeda
TCTGCATGACCAAGGCAAAGCTTTGACTTATGTCTTCTTCATTGCTGCCAAAAATAATGTCATCTACATACACAACAATTATTAGCAATTTGTCATTTTCAATTTTTATATAAAGATTGCTATCTGCTGATCCTTTTGAAAAACCTTGTTGATGAAGATATTTGTCCAAACGATAGTACCAAGCCCTTGGAGCTTGTTTGAGCCCATAGAGAGCCTTTTTCAATATGCATATAAGATTTGGATCATTTCCAAGAATGAACCCATCTGGTTGTTTGATGTATACTTCTTCTTCCAAGTCTCCATTCAGAAAGGCTGATTTCACGTCCATTTGAAATACTTTGAAATTTTGAAAACTTGAGAGAGCAAGGAACATTCGGATGGCCTCAAGTCTTGCAACAGGAGCAGAGGTTTCTTCAAAGTCTATTCCTTCTTGTTGCGCATACCCTTTACAAACAAGTCTGGCCTTGTTTCTAATTACTTCTCCATTTTCATTCAATTTATTTTTGAAGACCCATTTTGTTCCGATAACATTCTTATCCTTTGGTCTAGGAACCAGTTCCCAAGTGTTGTTCCTTCGATTTGCTCAAGTTCTTCATCCATTTCTTTTATCCAACATTCATCTTCGCATGCCTCTTTCACATTTTGTGGTTCAGTAGAGGAGAGTAATGCCAAATAGCTTGAGGCTTCTGCAACTGTTCTTCTTTTTTGTACACCTGCTTCTTTCTGCCCCATAATCTGAGATTCTGGATGATTCTTCTGAACATATCTGGATGGAGTCTATTCTTCTATTCCTGTCTGCTCCTCTGATTCTTCTTCAGGTTCTTCTTGAGGTTCTTCATCATTATGTTGTTGAGGGTAGCCTTCATCTTCTTCGATGTCTTCATGATGTACTTGTCTAGGGATGTATCCCTTCTCATCAACCACTACATCAATGCTTTCAACAATTCTGCCAAGTCTTTTATTGTAGCACTTGTATGCTTTGCTATGTGGAGAGTAACCAAGAAGAATGCCTTCATCTGCTCTAGGTTCAAGTTTTCCCAGCTGCTCATCAGTATTCTTAATATAGCATTTGCTCCCAAAGATTTTGAAGTGCTTTACCGAAGGAGTCTTACCATTCTAGAGCTCATGAGGAGTTTGAGTGTTGTTTACTTGGACATTAGTTTTGTTGATAATAACAACCACAGCAAATGCAGCTTCACCCCAGAAAGTTGCGGGAGTCCCTGATTCATCAAGCATAGCACGGTCCATTTGTTGGACTGTTCTGTTCATTCTTTCCACAACTCCATTTTGCTGAGGAGTTCTAGCTGTAGAGAATTCTCTTCTTATCCCATGTTCTTCACAGAAATCAAAAAATTCATTTAAGGTAAACTCCCCACCTCTGTCGGATCTGAGGCACTTAATTTTGTGACCCGATTCATTTTCAGCCAAGGCTTGAAGGATTTGAATTTTTCGAATGCTTCGTCCTTGTGCTTCATAAGTCCTAGCCAAACCATCCTCGAGAAGTCGTCAATGAATAATATAAAGTATTCTTCTCCTTGAGGCAACCTTGTCCTAAATGGGCCACATACATCTGTATGGACTAGCTCAAAAGGCCTGCTAGCTGATCCTTCCTTCTCAGGGAAGTTAGTTCTGGTTTGCTTACCAAACTAACATGATTTGCATATGGTGTTGTCTGGAATTTTGATGTCTGGAAGACCACGAACTGCCTGGTATTTGCATGCTTTTCTTATTTGTGAAAAGCTTAGATGCCCCAACCTTCGATGCCATAACCAGTGCTCATCATCCTTGCTCAGATAGCACTGTTGTTCTCCTTCTTCAAATATGTATAGATTGTTTGGATTCCTTTCACCTTTGATTACTGTTCTTCTTGTATCAAGATCACGAACCCTACACCCATCTGATCGAAATATCACCTCGGTCCCATTATCGCACATCTGACTGACACTCAATAAATTATGTCTCAAACCATCAACATACAAAACATTTCCTGCTTTGACATCCATTTTTAACTGTGCAATGTCTTTTCCTTTTATGGCTACTGGAGTATCATTTCCAAAAGAGACTTTCTTTCCCTTTTCTAAAACAGTATATGATTCAAGTTTTTCTTTATCACCTGTCATATGCTTCGAACATCCGTTGTCGATGTACCATTGATTTTCCTGCCCTTCTACATATAAAGCTATCCCACATCTGTCCGGTTGTGGTTCCTTTATTCTCCATGTTTTGGCACTTGAGATTTGTTCCTTCTGAGTTGTCTTCCAAAACCTGCTCCTGCATTCAGAGTCTTCATGACCAAAATTATTACAAATAGAACATTCAATTTCACTTTCAAGGGCGGAAAAGTTGTTATAGGTCCTCTTCGTGATTGCAGGCATACTTCTTTGTTATTGAGCCTCCCTAGTCATGATTTTATTATAGGCAACACATTAAGCTTCTTTGTCACCAAATTTATGGCAAGAGAAACATTGGCCATTGAAGAAACTTCTGTGATTATCAAATCTACCACCCAAATGATTGTAGTTTCGATTGCCATCCATTCTTGAAGAAATTGGGAAGATTTTACGTAAGGTTGGTTTTAGCTTCTATTTGTCCTTAAGGTAGCTTGCCCCCAATTTTCTTGATAGTCTTTGTTCGTTCTTGATGAAGAATTTCCCTAATTTGCCTGATGATTTCTATTAGGATTTTGCTCACTCCTTCTTGCTGCATCAAGATAACTCTTGGAGGTGGAAGCTTGAGATGTTTCACCATTATACCCCAGACCTGTCTTGATTAAAGGGGAATGCTGCACATTGATAATCTCATCCAGAGTTTCAGATCCTTTAACAAATTTAATATTAGGGGCCTTTTTTTTCTCAATTTCTTTTCTAAGGCCAACAATTTCACATTCTAACTTCTCAAGAAATTTTTCTTTTTCATCAAGTTGAAACTGCAGAGTATCAATGATCACATTCTTTTCTTCTGAACATGTTTTGAGTCTAGAAATCTCTTCATAAAAACCATCCACATCTATAGCATCCAAGTAATCATCATCTTCAAAGGCCATTAAAAGTTTTTAGTGATTACCTCGTTCATCTTCATCGCTATTTGATAGTCCATCACTATCTTCATGAGTGTAATAGCTTTTCTTATTTGCATTCAGTTTCTTGTTCCATCTAACAGGTTCCTTCCCCTTGTCAATCTTATCCTTATGAGGACATTTGGCAGCATAGTGACCTACTCTTCCATAAGCAAAACATTTGAAAGGCAACTTTCCTCTGAATTTTCCAGTACCCCGTTGAAGATTTCTGACAAAATTTTATTCTTCTTCTTCTTCTGACACGTGTCCTGACTCATAGTACTCTCCTTTGCCTGAAGCCTTGAAGGCAGCTACTCTCCTATCTGATGGACCTCCTTTCCTCATTTCATAAGCAATTAGGATTCTGTGCAACTGTGAAATTTTAAGGTTTTGTAGATTCTCCTTTTCTTCTATAGCAGAAACTTTAGATTCAAATCTAGAGGACAAAGATCTTAGAACTTTTTCAACCACAACAGCCTCTTTTATTTCTTCACACCAAATTTTTCATACAATTACCAATCTCATCTACACGAAGAAAATAATTAGCCACACTTTCATCATTATACATCTTGATATTTCATACTGAATCCTGAGGGTTGAAGTTTGCTCGTTTTACCTGGTCATCTCCTTCATAGCTCAGAATTATCTTGTCCCATATCTCTTTTGCGGATTTAAACTACATTACCTTGACAAATTTTGATTGAGATAGGCATCCTAATAGAGTATTGACCACCTTTGCATTTGTTTCATATTTCTTTTTCTCAGCCGGATCTGTAGGATTTGCTGAAGGAAAAGGATACCCTGTATCTATGATATCCCAGACTTTTGTACCAAGAGATTGAAGATAGGCAGTAACTCTTACCTTCCAATAAATAAAGTTTGTTCTATCAAAAATCGGTGGCCTGATTGATGCTTCCCTCTCGTAGTTTCTCATGATGATAGATCTTCTTTCAAGCGATCAAGCTTCTTCTAAAGGACCTGCTCTGATACCAATTGTTGGAAATAATACTGAGAGGGGGGTGAATCAGTATTATCAAATTATTTTCAATATGTCTTCCTGATTTATACTTTAATTTAATCTTCAGATATTGATCATTAATTTGTATGTCAGTACCATATAATAAAGAGAACGAACAAGAAAAACAGATAGTCACACCAAAGAACACCAGATATAAGGTGGAAAACCAATGTGGGTGAAAACCACCTGCTGCAATATGTCTCTATCTTCTTTCAATTAGAAACTTCTTTTACAATGATCTTGTATTGGTGCAGTCCTTTACCAATACGCAGGCTGCAACCTGCAGAGAGCTACAACCCTCTCTCATTTTCTAGTCTCTCCTGGAAGGGAGCTACAACCCCCTTAGCTCTTTTACTTCTTTAAGGACCACGTTTCATGAATTTTCAAACTGACAAGAAGATCAAAATCATTCTCAGTACATGATAATCACCCAATCCCTTACAATCAACCAATGAATCACCCAACTCTTCAGAATGTTGTAAACAGAAAAGTAATACCAGAAATCTAAACCCAGAACTCTGCAGCAATAGATAAAAGACAATCAATAAATGTTTCAAGATAAGTCCGCAACTTCACCAAGAGAGGCCTACAAGCATCCGCAGCTCTTCTGAGTCTAACCTGCGCAGATCCGCACTGGTCGTTCTTCTGCTCTGCGTACTTCTTCTCAGATCCGCATCTTCACTGTCTCACAGACAACGTACCTCCGCACTGTTCCTTCTTCTGTACTGTGTGCCTCACAGTGCGCCTTTTTCTGCATTGCGTGCGCCCCGCACTGCGCTTTCTCCTGTGCTGCGTACCTCGCACTACGCCTTTTTCTGCACTGCGTACCCCCGTACTATGCCTTCTTCTGGGCTGCGTACCCCTACACTCACGCCGTGGATTTCCTGCGAACTTCTGATTAGGGCCAAATTAACAGTCCTCCAATGTGCCACAGTCAGTCAGATCCACAGATCTCTTCATGCACCCGAGATATCATGACTTATCAATAGATTCGCCTTAAGTTTTCTCCTTGATTTAGATCTAGCTTTTAAAACCAATCACCCAAAATTTCAGATCTTAAGATATTCAAATTTCACAAGTATGTGGCCAAGAGATCTCCTTTCCTTTTTATAGGCAGGCCTTTCACAATACCACGGTCCAAACCATAATAACACAATACCATGAACCCAATACCTTGGATCAATAATTTTTGGATGCAAAACCACGGACCAAAACCATAGGATCAAAAACTGACGAACTAATACCATGAACCATTCATGAAGATTCCCACGTGCACACGCTTTCATGCATTGGAGAGAGTGAAACTGAGGTCCGCACCTTCTAAACGTAGAAACTGCGAGGATGCCTGCACCCCTTGGTTGGCGTACCTGTGGGTCCGCAACTTCTTCTAGGAATACCTGCGGGTATTTTATTTTCAAGGATTTTGAGTGCCTGAACTGAGATCTTCCACTAGAGTGAGTTGCCATCAAGTACAACACCTGTATCATAGAGCCAAACCAGAATCATAATGCCGACAGCTAGATGGCTCAATCTTGCATATTATGTTCTTATAATCAAAGAAATCATCTATGCTTTACCACTTTATCAATTCTCGGTGCTTCTTGCTCCACAAATCATTATCTACAATTTTGGAAAAATAAATTCGCAAGTTTATATGGGAAGCAAGTAAACTGAGTACAAAGAAATTATATCCGATTAAATGGGCTAGTGTGAAACATCCTAAAATTCATGGAGGGATTGGCATTAGGGACCCTATGATAATGAATAAAGCAACATGGGAAAAATTAGTTTGGAGATTCATCACCCAAGAAGAAGACTAGTGGAAGGGGGTTTTCAAGGAAAAATGCATTCAAGGAGAAAGAATAAGAAGTATAGATTGAATTGAAGCCTTAAGAAAGAATAAGAAGTACAGATTGAATTGAAGCCTTAAGAGGGTGATCCCCAGTCTAGAAATTATTTCGTTAGTGACCCCTCTCACTCGTTCAGGTATGTATTGGAAGCTAGGAAATGGGTAAATATAAATTTATGGAGTGATACAATATTGGATCAGAGGCCAATATAACATTTAAAAGAATTTCTTCCTCTAAGAGAATTATTTTGTGCTTAAATAAACTTCACTGTGGCCAATATTTCCAGTTGGGATGAGAAAGGTAATTGGACTAGGTGGAACCTTAAAAATATTCCACAGAATCATCAGCACTTGGCCTTCAAGCTTCATTATCGATTGGTGGGATGCACACCATGGAGATCAACGGAAGAGAATCACGTAGGATGGAATTCCTTGGCTTATTGGATGAAGGAGGGATATGTCATTCTACGTTTCTAGTCTTGAGTTCCCCCAAAGCTCAACACTTTGAAAAAGATATGGAAAACTAACATCAATCCAAAGGTAAACTAATTTTTTTGGCTTCTTGCTCAAATGAAATTTATGACATCTAAGAATTTAAGAAAGAGAGACATTCATAGCCCCTCTTAGTGTCCTTTTTGCTTGCATCAAGCAGAAGGCATCTCCCATATGTCTTCGGACAGTGATTATACCAAAATGGTTTGAATGGAAGAAATTCCCCCCCTCTCCAATAGAGTGAAATGGCACTCTAATTTTCAAGAATTTTGCTTTTCCTAGACAAAAAATTATGTTGGAAGCTTTTCTAGGAAACCTCTCTTCAAAAATTCTTGGGAATCTCTCCCAAAATTTATGTTGGAAAGTATGGTTAGCAAGGAATAATGTGATATTTAATAACATGAATAATCATCCCCACAACACAACAATGAAATAAATCTCATTGTATGTTGAGGTTGGAGCTCAAAAGATAGACCAAAACTCTTCTCAACAAACCTTAGACCAAATGCAATGGTCTTGGCTTAGACATTTCATAGTTTTAAACAACTTTTCATAAAACACAAGTTGGAACAAGTCTGAAACACATGAAAGTTGTAATTTGGGACTTACATAGATAGAATTAAGAGAATGGAAGATCTCACAACAAAGTTGGATTCTCTATTTTGATGGGGCATCCAAATGAAACCTAGGAGTGGCAGGAGGGAAAGGGGTACTCTATGGCCCTGATGAGGACAAAGTGTTTAGGTACTCATGGGGTCGATCATATAACAAACAATAAAGCAAATATATATGGTCTTTAATAGATACTTTTGTTAGCCAAATAATATAAGGTGGAAATGCTTACAATATGGGTGATTCTCTCATAATCATATATCACCTAGTCAAAGGTTTCCTCCCAAACTATAAATCCATGGAAAATATCATGAAAAGAATTGAAAAAATTGTGGAAGATATCCCATCCAATGCATATTTTCATGTCCTAAGAGACTTCAACATAGAAGCAGACAAGTATGCTAATGAGGGGTGTAAACTGAAGATAAGTGAATTAAAGGTTAATGGCCAAATCAGGGATACTATAATTCCCTAACAATGAATGTAGTCTATTAAAGAAAATTCCTAATAAAGTTATGTGCTTTTTTGGGACATTTTGTAAGGTATTCACCTACAAAACCCCTCTTTTTATTGTTCATATATAGTCTCCTCAGGAAAATCATGTATTCCTATTAGAAAGGAGAAAACAATTGGAAACTTTTCATGAATTAGCTTTGTAATGCTTGATGTATTTTTTGTGAACCTAGCGTAGCATTATATAATACAAATACTCTTTCCACTTAAAAAAAACAACAACATCAACAACAAAAACAACTTGTTGATGTCTTTCTAACAATTCAAAATTCACAAAAAACAAATATAATATTTTTTTTGTTGATCAAAGAAACTACATTTTATTATAGACTTAAGAAAGTGTACATATCAAGTTGCCTTGGTCAACCACTTGAGAAAATCTACCAATGGAAGAACCATAATTTTTTAACCATTCAAAAAGATTTTATGTAAATCAAAAGATGACATAACAGTCTTCAAGCCTAATGCCCTCTAAAGCAAGCATATTTAGGAAACTATAGAAACTAGTAGAAAATGAACCATGAAGCACATAAGAAGAATTCATCAACCTACTTTTGGAGATTTTGATTCCTCAGTAGCAATGGGCTCATTTTTGGTTCTTAGTGAGCAGCCCAGAGCTTGAGGGAGGCCCAAATGGCCTTCAACTCTTTGTAGACATCAATCCAAATCTTCAACCTATTGAGAAATCGGAGGCTTGCAAATTAGGGATGATTTCTATTTACATGATAATTTCTTGTGATATTTGTTGGCTTCTTTTAATTTTATTATGTTCTTATTCATCAAAAAATTATCAAACATAAAAATATGAAGATCACAAGAATACAAAGAACATAATATATAAGCTCCAAGCAAGGGGGGAACCCCTCCAAGGGGAAAGACCCGGACAAATTCTCTTCTTATAGAATTAGATCAAAGTGAGATAGCCAATACCCAAGACCAAGACCAAGACCAAGTCAGCACTTCAACTTCTTAAAAACTTGCATCATCATCATAGAACATGTCTCTGAAACTTGCATCAATATACACCTAACAATTGCAGAAGATAATCCATAGAATTCTCATGTCATCTCAAAAAAATAAATCACTAGAATTTCGCATCATATTTAGAAGATAAACCATAGGTAGCTTCACATCTTTTTTAGGTTCTATGACATTGAGAAATATGATGTCTTGTCTCATAAAATTGATAATCTTGTTTCATAAATTTGTTGATCTTGCTTCTAAAAACTTGCTAATATTGCCTCAGAAATTCGTTGATCTTGCCTCAAAAAACTTCCATGAATTACTTGAAAAATGGTGAAACATGTATGCCAATATATAGTTGTTTGTCCATGCAGAGGGTCACATCCTTTGGGCAGGTCGAATTGATAGGGTAGGTCGACGTAGTCTTGTGAGAACAACTTGACACTTTTGACTCAAAAAAAAATTTCTTTCAATTATGAATTGTCCAAATGGGACCTATGACTCATGAAAAACACTCTTATTGACTCAAAACCATAGAAGCATGAAGAACATTCTTGAATTGAGCGTGAAACCCATGCTTGAAAAATAATATTTCTTTTTCTCTTTTTTATTTTTTACATAAAATATATAATAAAATAAATACAATGATAATTATGAAGACCGAACATAGTTACAATTTTCAACACTCCCTCTTAACTAGGGAGGTATTCATAATTTTACAAAAAGGTACATGGATACTCAAATTGAAATAATATCATAAGAACATTCAGGTTGATAAGCCATATTAAGCATCATAAGCAGCATTGTCAATAGGGCCTTACCTAACAAGATCTATATATCCACTAGATTAGAGCACAATATTGGAGAGGCAATGACTATAGACACCAACATCATTGCCTCACAATGCACATACCCCATCCATATGTTCACCAATTATGTCTTTTTAGGATTACTCTTGTCTTGGATTAACCTATCCTCAAAGAGTATCCTATTCGACTACCCTTATCTTGGATACTTTGTCCAATCCTTTAAAAGTGGCAATCCATAGGACTACTTCCTATCTTGGATTTCAAATCCTCAAGGAGTATTGGTACCTAGATTCTTATCCAATCCTCCATTCTCCTTACTAGTTACTTCACTAATACTTATGGTTGTTAGTCTTGGTATAGGGAATGACACATGGAGAATATGGTGTCCCTCAACACTCCCTCTCAATTAGAGAGGTAATCCTTGCACCCTCTTAATTAGGGAGACTTCAACCATAAGTTTTGTTTGTCTCATTCATGACTCAAACTTATACAGGAACGTAGTACAATACAGGTACAAACATAAACACAGATATGTAGTAGAAATAAAACTTCAAATCATTAATATCAAAGAACGTAAATATGTTTACATACAGAATGGAAATAAACTAGCTTGGACAATGGTAGCTTATCTATGAGAAGAGATGTGGCAGATACATGCCTCTGAACTGTGTTACAATAAGTCTCAAGGGCCTTTTTATTATTGAACAACAAGGGAAAGCCCTAACCCAAGGAGATGAAATGCCAATAGTTTATGGGCCCCGTTAAAGTTAGTTGGGAAGCCAACTTCCCAAGGTCATAACATGGTCATATGATCTCTGTTTGGCACAACGATACCTCGTTGGAAATATATCTCTGGGTACTACATGATTTTTAATAGCCTCTTACCTATGTATTTGGGCTTGCTGCAGAGCTCAAAAAAACATCGTTTAAGGGGTCAAAATAGCTCTGGAAGTTTAGGACCTGAAAATTTGATAAAAATAGTAAATGTTGTTATAATCAAGGAAACAGATTAAACTGGCGGGAGGTCTAGGTGGAGTAGGAGGGTGGCCACCAATATCCAATTGGATCATTCCTCCCCCCTTAGGAAGCAATGGTCCCCGGGTAAAAGCATGCTAATGTGTCTCATTATATGGCAAAAGCAAAAAAGTACTCAAATGAAAAAAGATTAAAAAAAATAATATAAAAATATCAATTAAATGAGTTGAGTTTCATACTTGTTAATTATAAAAAATAAATGCTAAATTTGTAACAAATCTAACTCACAATAAATTTTGGTAAAATCTATAGTGAACCTATTTAATGGGTTTAGAAAATATAAATAATGTTATAAAAAGTAAATACTATATTTGCAATTAAGTCAACTATAGTAAATATTGGTAAAAACTATGGTTAATCACTCACAAAATATAAATAACTTTATGTAAAGTTAAATGAAATGCTAAAACTCTTTAAAAACATATATAAAATTAGAATTAGAATTTCTAAACAAATAATTTTATTCTATTATATTTTGAAAATATAATTGTTATTCTATCATAATTAGGAAATTTTTTATAAAAAAAATTAAAAACATATTTTAAAAATTTTCAAAAAATAATTTTAACATTTTGTTAGTTATTTTCAAATTTCTATTAAAAAATTGATTTTATAAACTTGAAAGGGTAGTTTCATGGGTCGTCGTTTTATATATACAAAAAGATGATAATTTTTACTAGTATTTTAATAATAATTAAAAATATGCTTACTTTTTATTTTTAAATTTTGTTTAGCAATCTTTAGAATGTTTACAACACATCTCTTAAAGAAATTGGAATTAAAAAACATAAATCAATAGAGAAATGGGGGGTCTCATTTTGTCACTACTTGAAAATTTATGTAAAATATTAATGATATCTTTTAAAGAAAATGAATAAATTAGATAAAAATGTATATATTAAATTTTAGAAAACATATGACATGAAATTGAATTTAAATTGACATGTTTTGTCTTCTTTTACCAACACCTAATTTTTTATGATTTTGTAAATTTAAGAGTAAACATTCCAACTCCACTTATTTTTATAAAACTTCTTTGCCACAAAAAGGGAAAACGTGATACACATTAACATGCTTTTACCCCCCCATTTCATGCAGAGCCTCCATGAGGTGAGGAAATTTATGTTGAATCAGGTCCGTGGTGAACCACTTGCCCTGGTGAAGGCCCTTGGCCTGCTTTGACAACTCAATATAGTTGGATTCTCTATTAGAAATTGTTCTTGAGTTGTGTATCCATGATCTTGTCAGTTGTGGCATGTTCGATGCATCTTGGGTGAAGCTCTGTTGGTGTCAGTTTCTCAGCAACATCAGATGTGTCCAACAATGGGGGAAACTATGGTCGCAGTAGGTCCACATTGAATACTGGGTGTAGGCTAAGGAACGGTGGAATGTTGAGCTCGATGGAATTATCCCCTACAGCCTTAGTGATGGTGTATGGCCCATATCAGAGCATATGAAGTTTGCGGTGGGGCCAAGTGGCGTGCTCCTTCTACAAATGTAACCAAACTTTGTAGCCCACCTAGAACTTGTGTGGCACCCAATGTTGATCATGATGTTGCTTGTACTTAGCATTGGCTTTGTCCAATATGCCATGGACATACTGGGGGATGTGCTGAATAATCTCAATGAAGTTGTTAGCCCTATCAGCTTGAACCTGGACATGAGTTGAACCTACCTAAGTAGTTGCAATGGTATGGCCACATCAATGGGACATAATGGCTGGAATCCCAACCCCACCTGAAAGGGGTTGTGTCCAGCTGAGTTATGGAGAGCTTTGTTGTAACTAAGTTGGACATAGGTTCAAGTTATACATGCACAAAATGTGCATGATAATCCTTTTAATGACCTTTGTTTGGCCATTAGTTTGGGGTGGAAGTTCATGGACTTAGTGACATTGGTGTCCAAGATCGACCAGAGGCTTGACCAAAATGTACTCAAGAACCTGTTGTCTTGATCTGAGATAATGGAATGTGGGATCCCAAAGTGTACCCACACTGGTGTAGAAATTTCTCTATAGATCAGATACCTCTGATACCATGTAGAAATTCTACAAATTCTCTACAAATCTACCTCTAAGATCTAGGTAGAAAATATGACTGTAGATTAACCCAATAATTCAATATACCAAAGAAAAATACTATAATCTACTTCTACTATCAATTTGCTTTGCAAAAGCTTAAAGATTGAGCAAGATCAAGCTGAACACATATAACCAGAAGAAGAAGAATCAATGCACATGAAACACATAAAATACTTAGGGGAAAGCCTTAGCTAAAAACCCCACTATATGTATTATCATACAAGGCAGAAATACATCAGAATTATACAAAGCCTTAGCTCTCACAGCTAGCCATCTCTCAGTACAATCCTCCTAGATGCTCACAAGCAATCAAAGCTTCTCCCAAGCCTTCTCCTCTACCCTCCAAGCTCCTATTTCCTTGCGTTGTTTCTCTTGGGTGATCCTCATATTACCAAGTGGAGGACTGATCTCTCACACTGATCCTACACCCTGTCAGAACTGTGCAATCCTCAAGTAACCTTACCTTGACTACATGCATGAGTTTCCTTTATAGGAAAACACATGCAACTAATAGTACATTGTCCTTGACATTTATCTCAAGTAGGTCTTTCTCAGAATAGACATGCATGAGTTTCTGATGAGGGAATCTTCAGTTTCTGGAGTACACTGGTTGAGTGCATGCATGCATCAACTGACTGATAACTCACAATTAGTTCCTCAAATAGTTTGGAACTAATTTAACTAGGCTTAACTCAGTAAACTGAGCTAACTAATTACAACTCAAATATAACTCAATCTTATCTCCTTAATTAAGGGATAACTATTGCATGACTGTAGAAAGACTTCCAACTTGAATTTCTCCAACTAATTAATCCATAATGAATTAATTAATTATTTCCAAGCAGCTAGTGAGACTAAATTCAAATTTAATTCACAAATTTAATTCAAGGAAAAATTAAAATTGGAATATTCCGGATTCTATTTTTATCATTTCTTGTTGCTATTTTCAACAACTGGTTCAAAGAAGAACTTAGCACTGGCTTCTACTGTGATACTCTTCTTGTAGGACGCCGGAATGGTCATCTTAGAGAATTTGTCGAAAACCACGAAAACGGAGTCATTTCCATGCTTAGTAGAAGGAAGGACCAACATGTAATCCATGGAGATGGATTCTCAAGGCCAACTACGAATAGGAAGATGAGTATATTGGCCTTTCTTCATGATGGTCAGTTTAGCAATAGCATAGGCAGTGTAGGATATGATGGACTTCCCAACATCATGTCAAAGGTTTGGCCAATAAAAATACTTTTACAACATTGCCATTATTTTCTCTACTCTGAAATGTCTAGCAACCTAACTGTAGTGTGCCTCCCAAATCATCTTGGCACGCTCTCTTTAAGGAACACAAAGGTGTCTTAGGTGGCATAACAATGCACCCTGGAGGTGAAAATCAGGAACTTGCTTGCCTTCCAAGAGCATCTGGTAAATGTGTTTACGAATTCTGGATCATTCTTTTAAAGATGTGACCACATTGAAGTCTTGTGTCCACAAGAGTCAGGCATGGTGGTTAGCGCCATGATCGATTGTCGACTAAGGCAGACTGCAACATTATTGGTGCTTCCCTTCTTGTACTTAATATTCAAATGGGTTTGTTGTAGGTATGTGGACCATTTTTTATGGCAATCATTCTGCAACTTTCCTTGTGGCTGTGTGAACTACATGGACCAACGATTTGTATGGATTACTGTTTTCTTCCCCATAATGCAATGCTTCCATTGTCATCATGCATGCACAATGGAATACATATCTTTGTCATATATGGGATACTTTCATACTAGGTCTGAAAGTATCTCACTGTGATATGCCACTAGATGCCCCTATTGAGTAAGAACTGCACCAATAGCATAGTCGGAGGCATATGTCTCAATCTCAAACAGTTGTTGCAGGTCTGGTGATGTGTGCACTGTTGCAGAGCAGAGGCAATGCTTCAACTCGAAAAATGAATTATGTTGGGATTCATACCAAAATAACTTTAATTATGCTCCACCCTTGGTGACTTGAATCAAATTCCAAGTGATATGAGAGAACCCCAACACGAACATGTGGTAGAAATTGAAAAGACCTAGAAAGTTGCAAAGCTTTGTTAGAGTGGTTGGGGTTGGCCAATCTTGAATAACATTTATATTGGTTGGGTCCACATGCACACCATGCTCATCAATGATGTACCCCAGATATTGAACCTAGGTCATATCAAAAGTGCATTTCTCCAAATTGGCACACGATTTGTGTTGTCACGAGGGTTAAAGGACCTGCAAATAAGGTGGAGGTGTTCTTCCCAACTCTAGCTGAAGATCAAGATGTCTTCCAAATACAGTACCATGAATTAATTGGTGAAGGGTTGCAAGATGTCGTCCATCAGCCTCATGAAGGTTGTGGGGGCATTCGTCAACCCGAAAGGCATGACCAGCCATTTGAAAAGACCATTCTTGGATTTGAAGGTTGTATTCCACACATTAAAGGGTTCGAATGGTACCTGGTGATACCTGGACTTCAAGTTAATCTTGCTGAAATATTTGGCCCCCTTGAGCTAGTCCAAAAGGTCATCAATTTGTGAGATTGGATACCTATTCTGGACAGTGATCTTATTCAGCACCCGATAGTCAATATAGAGTCTCCAAGTCTTTTCCTTCTTTTGTACCAACATGATCGAGCTCCCACAGGGTGATGATTGGCCCTATGTGCCTTTTCTAAAATAGCACCTGAATCTTCCTCTTGATTTCATCATTCTCCATAACAGAGCATGGATAGATTGGCACATTGGGTAGCAGTGCGCCTAGGGTCAAATTGATGGAGTGCTTGACTTAATAGTGTGGGGGTACCCCTGTGGGTGAGGTGAAGATGTCCCTATATTCCTCCATGACCTTTTCCATCTATTACGATCATGTGGAGGAGCCCTGTCTAGAGGCCGTGAATATGGCCACAATATTATTTTTTCCCTGAGGTTGAATCATGAAAAGAAAAATTTTGCAATCTAGGAAATGATCTTATTGCATTTCTTCGCAGAGATCAAAGAGATGGAGGTAGGAGGTTCTACCTCTAGTATATTGTTTAGCTTATTTCCCAAATAAATAATAATAGTGCGAGGCCTAGACTCATACATAGCATGATGCTTCTACAAGTATGGTTGGCCTAATAATACATCACAAACTTCAAGAGGAGCAACATCACACAGTACCTCATATGTGAAGGCCTTGACATTGTAGGGAAGGTGGCATTGTTAGATGACATGGAGATATGTCCTTGGTGAAGCCACCCGATGGTGTACGGTTGCGAGTGTGGTGTTGTCGATAGGCCCTTTGTTTAAATGAGGTTCTTTTGGTTTCCTCTATCAACAATGAACTACAACAGAGAACCCTTCACCCACATCTATGAGTGGAAGATCCACTCCCCCTCCTCTGGATATTTGGGATCAATATTTTAGATCTTGGTGGTGTCAATGGTGGCACTGAACTCTATATCAATAATATGCTTCCCTTTTTCATTCCCCTTCTCAGTTTCTGACTCCAGAGTTGGAGCATGCATTTGATTTGAATGCCTTTTGCTTTTCCATCAGTGGCTACTTAGCTCGGCACTCACTTTTGTTGTGAGTGGGGCTCTTATCGAAATCACACCATTTCCTTGTGTCGTTCTTTGTCTTCGTGGTATTGTTCTTTGTTTGTAGCTTCAATGGGTTTTCCTGGGTTGCCCCTCCTTAGATTTGTCCTTTCTTCTACAGTTTGGGTGTGTCTTTCCCTTGCTTCGAATTCACAGATCCAAAGTCTCACTTCTTCTGTTTAAATTTCTTCTCGATCTTGATAGTGTATCGATAGGTGATGCCAAGTGAGGAGATGTCCAAGAACTCCATATCATCCTAGATGTACTTGTGTAGATATTCATGGTACTTGAGTACCAAATTCTGCTTAGAATCCTTGATACCAAACTTCGTGTGAAGGATACGAAAAATATTTGTGAACTTCAGCACATCTTTGTCCCTTCCCTGTCACAGCATGGTCCTTTTTATGTATTTATCTTCATAGCTCCTTACAGGGTAATATTGTTCCTTGATTGCGTCTCAGAAAGAATTCCAAGTGGGTGCAGCTGAAAACAGCGAGGGTTCCCTCTCATCCTTCTATTCATAGTAGGTTTCCCACCAGTCCTTGACATGGGGGGTGGCTTTAAGGAGGGAAAAAGATGATATTTTCCCGATTCGAAAATTCATGAACCGAAAAATATCCTTCCAACATATTTAAGCATCTATCTATGGAATTTATATCTATCTGGCCTTTAAATATGGGAATGTCAAAGTTGAATTGTACCTTACAGAGATTGGCGCCTCCAGAGTAGTTGTTTGATGAAGATGTGTCTCCTGTGGGTGGTTGTCGAAGGATCTGGGAAAATTTATCAATCATTGCGTTCCTTTGTCACTCAAGGGATTCCTCGAGCAATATTTTGAAAATATCTCCTACTCCCACGTCTTTCTTTTACCGTAGCCTCATTGGGGACATCAAATAAAATTAGAGAAAGAGTAGACCGCTCTGATACCACTGATCCTAACTTATACAAGAATTCAATAGAATAGATGTACAAAAATTAACATAGGCAGAAATAAAACTTCATTTCATTAATATCAAAGAACTAAAATATACTTAAATACAGAATGGAAATAAACTAGCTCGGGTGATGGTAGCTTATCTCTGAGAAGAGATGTGGTAGTTGCATGCCTTTGAACTATGTTACAATGAAGCTCAAGTGCATTTTTATTATTGAAAAATAAGGAAAAATCATAAACAACCAAAACCCTAACCCGAGGAGATGGAATTCCAAGAGTTTGTGGGCCCCATTGGGGTTAGTTTGGCAGCCAACTTCCGAGGGTCGTAATTTTGCCATATGATCTCCGTTTTGAGTGTATGATACCTTGTTGAAAATATCTCTCCAAGTACTACAAGATAATTGGCAAGGGCCTACTGCAGACTTCAAAAAAATGTTGATTAGGGGGTCAAAACAACTCCAGAAGTTCAGGACCTAAAAAACTACTAAAAATAGTAAATGCTACTATAATCAAGGAAATGAATGAAATCAACTAGAGGTATAAGTGGAATAGGTGGGTGGCCACCAATATCCACCTAGATGAATTATTTATATACATGTTTTTTCGTTGAGATATTTAAGTAGTAGTTATAAGGTTCCTTTTGCTTGTATCATCATATTGTTCCTGATCTTCAACCTTCCTAGATGTTGTGGAGTCAAACTTATATCTTAGTGACAGGGCCTTGCCATCATCCTTACATATCACTTTCCATCAATGATCATTTGTAATATCTTTGTTATCAAAAGTATCTTGTAGCTCTTCCTATTCAACCAAGAAATTGAACTTCTTCTAGATCAACATTGAATCCATCATGACCAACCAACTATCTCATATATACTACCTTTTCTACCTTTGTAGTGCACATAATTTTGCCATATATTGTTATACTACAAATATTGATGGATTTTTTTATAGTCTTCTTCTCCTTCCTATGTTATACCATGTTCCTTCAAGTCTTTCATCTACTTTTTCAAGCTTTAGATAGAACTTTTTTTGACCTATAACTTTGGTTATAAGGCTTATGAAAGAACAGGAAGACAAAATATAAAGATAGTAGCATTATTAATAGTCAAGAAGATGTTAAATACTTATATCTGGAGGAAGGTTGACTCCAGCTTAACCTTGGACCCTTTTTCATCAAAACTTATCTTTCATATCATCATGATATAATACCTGCAAATATTCAAGGACTAGGCTCCTCTTCCTTTCACGACAGAAATTAGTTAGGGTTTCTATATCTAGGGTTTTTTATTTTATTCCATATTTTTTTAGGGTTTTCAAACCCTAGATGCTAAGACCTATCAATACAAACTATAAATTTCTAAAACCACACAAAAGAGTTAGTTGCAAAGCCCTGTATTTGTATTATCTTCGAGGTCTTCCTAGAAATAGTAGATTCTATGCAAACCCTAGACCCATCAGATTCATCAAGACTTGTTATTTGAAAATTTCTATTAGCATGTTGCAAAACCCTAATGACACTATTTGAAATGCCTTTTATTCATTACAATACTTAGTTCTTATATGCAGCACAACATCAAGCTTATATTGTTTCACAACCTATTTATGATCAACATCACGACCTGAATCATAATAAGCATTGGTCACAGAAAATTATACATATCTCCTTTGATTTTACCTGTCCTCTTTAGTAGAGTCTTGGCCTTGTTCCTTCAGATGATATTTATCAACTTCATTCATTTTTGTCATATAGACTTGTTATGTCTACCACTTTGTTGTTATGCAACAAGAGTTAGCATCATAGTCTTCAATTCATTGTCATAGTTATGTCACCATAGTCGCTTTCTCAATATTCCTGTCAACGATGTTACTAATATGTCAAGGTTATGAGAATTGTTGTCATAATTATCCATTTCCATACATTCTTGAGTTAGTGTAATCATCTAGGGTGATTGTAATGGAGATCATAGTCATGCTTCACTTTTGTATAGGTCATATTCATGCCTCCAAGTCATTGTTCATAGAGTCTTAGAGATTAGCACAAGATAAAACCACAGGAATATGTATATGATCTCCATGAATTTATTATTGCATACATATGTAGTCTTCATTGATGGATTAACGATTCTTTTTAGGATGACTTCAAACCTTGACATATAGATTCCTTGAGCTTGTTGTTCAGAGGACTGAATCAATGTTTTCATCTTCACATGTTGTCTTCAATGTGAAAGATCTACTTAGGATTAATTTTTAGTTTGACTTTTCCTAATAGGCCATGGCCTATTAGAGGGGAACTTTGTTCATTTGAATAATTCATAACTAGGTCATTTCCATATTTTCATTTCGTCATGATTAGTGCCTTCTACTATTATCTCCTAACAAGGATTGCTCATAAATACTCACAATACTAATCGGCCTCAAAGGAAGTTTTAGATTATTAATATAATAATTAGCTCATATTGCGGTCTCACCATGAAGTAACTTAGAAGAGGTGACCAAAAGCTCGCATCAACCAGCAGTGTACAAGCTCGTAAGAACCACGGTAAGCTTCCATAAGAACTTGCATCAATCTTTTTCATGTCAAGAAGCTAACTCACATTGTCTGGCAGACCTTTGCATACTATTTTAGTAGGAATATTATTTGATTATAAATCTCGGATGGACCATAGACGTGTCTTGAATCACTGTTAAGGTTGTCTCATATAAGTATCTCGAATCACTTCATATTACTGTTAAGAAAACTTTAGATTAGAGGCTACTCAGACTATCGTCATAAGATAGATACATTTCAGACCTTTTTCTTACAGTGTTCATAAAGGAACTCACATTATTGGAACATAGTGTTGTTTATACTATGGGTTGATACAAGTCCCACTATTATTTGCATGAGTCATAAAGATACAATAATTAATGAGCCAAGGAGTATATTGAGTCACAGAAACATTGATCTGAGCCATGGGAACAATTCGAGCCACAAGACTATATGTGAGAACAAGGAGTTGAAAATGAATCTTTCCATAATGCATCCTAAAGAACCACCAAGATAAATCATACATGATTTCTTGTAACAGTTTCCTAAGTAGTAGTTTTTCATATTGATATTAATATTGTTCGATGTCATACAAATACCACAAAACTACAGTGCAATGTCATTGTATATGATTGATGTCACGATCCCTATAATAGACACAGTATGCAATGTCCCTATGCAAGATATAGTGAGGAGGAGGGCATTCCATGAATAATACTTATATGTTACCATAAGAACCATAGATGGTGATCTCAAGATGCCAATAAAAATGTGATCTTTAGACCTCCTTATTCAAATTGTAGCTTTGATACCATGTTGAGATTTCTGGAGGCTTGCAAATTGGGGATGATTTCTCTTTACATGATAATTACTCGTGATATTTTTTGGCTTCTTTTAATTTTATTATGTTCTTCTTCATCAAAAAATTATCAAACACAAAACCATGAAGATCACAAGAATACAAAGAACACAAGATATAGGCTCCAAGCTAGGGAAAAAACCCTCCAAGGGGAAAACCCAGAAAAATCTTTTTATAGAATCAGATCAAAGTGAGATATCCAAGACCCAATACCAAGACCAAGTCAGCCCTCCAACTTCTAAAAAACTTGCATCATCATCATAGAACATGTCTCTGAAACTTGCATCAATATACTCCTATTAATTGCATAAGATAAGCCACAGAAAGCTCACATCAACTCAGAAAAATAAGTCATAGGAAGTTCGCATCATATTCAGAAGATAAACCATAGGTAGATTCACATCATTTTAATGTTTTATGCCATAGAAAAATTTGATGTCTTGTCTCATAAAACTTGTTAATCTTGTCTTAGAAAGTCGTTGATCTTACCTTAGAAAATTTTCTAATATTGCCTTAGAAATTCGTCGATCTTGCCTCAGAAATATTTCGTGAATTGCTTGAAAAATAGTGAGATAGTTATGCCAATATATATATTTTTTGTCCATGCAGAGGGCCACGTCCTTTGGGCAAGCCAACTTGTCAGGGTAGGGTCGACTTGGTCTTATGAGAGAAATTTGACACTTTTGACTCAAAAATAAACTTGTTTTTCAATTACTAATAGTCCAAATGGGACTTATGACTCATGAAAAACACTCTTATTGACTCAAAACCCTAGAATCATGAAGAACATGCTTGACCTCAAAAAAATAGTTTGACTTAAGCATGAAACCCATGCTTGAAAAATAATATTTATTTTTCTCTTTTTTCTTTTCACATAAAATATATAATAACATAAGTACAATGATAATTATGAAGACTGAATATAGTTACAATTCTCAACACTCCCTCTTAAATAGGGAGGTATTCATAATTTTACAATAAGGTACATGGATACTCAAATTGAAATGCTCTCATAATAAGATTTGGATTGATAATTCATCTTAAGCATCATAAGCAGCATTGTCAACAAGGCCTTGAGTAACCAAGGTTATCTATCCACTAGATTAGAGCATAATGCTAGAGAGGGAATGATTATAGACACCATCATCATTGCCTCACAAGGCAAATATCCCATTTGGATGTTCACTAGGTATTTCCTTTTAGGATTACTCTTGCCTTGGATTAACCTATCCTGAAACAGTATCCTCTTCAACCACTCTTATCTTAGATACCTTGTCCAATCCTCAAAAAATGTCGTTCCACATGACTACTTTCTATCTTGGATTCCAAATCCTCAATGAGTATTGGTCCCTATATGCTTATCCAATCCTTCATTCTCCCTACTAGTTCCTTCACTAGGACTTACAGGCGTTAGTCCTTGTCTAGTTCATGAAAAATGGAGAATATCGTGTCCCTCAATAGACCCATTATCTAGAGCCCGTCAAGCATCATTAGGGTCTCCTAATGAGCTTCCTTTTTGTCAAGTAGAAGCCTCTCGAACAACATTTTCATGTGTCGATATATAGCAATCGCGTGCATGGACTAAATAATCCTTCCTCTAGTGTGTCCAACATCTAATATCCACTCAGTAAATTCACTAGAAAATCTCAATATCTGACAAACATTCCCTCTTCACATAGATGACATGCTCTACCACAGCTCTTTAATCTTGAATTTGAGGTGGAGTATGGTCTCTATACCTTTAAGAGAAAGCATCTTCCCGTTGCTAGGCATGGGAGTTCATTTCCTAGTAATAAGTTTCTTCTCAACATGGCCTTGCATGTTGTCAAGGGATACTATAATACCACCTAATTTCAAGGTCAAATTTGAGGTGCATAGAGACAAGGATTTGATGAGATATAGAGGCGATGGAGTGGACTACAGAGATGGGGAGAGAAGAGGTGAGAATCTAATGCATAAAAGAGGAAACAAGGGTGAGTGAGGTGGAGTCATGGAAACAAAAAAAAAGTGGTGAGAATTTAACCAAATCCACCCCAACGCCTAAGAGGCACTATCAGGGGAGAACAACAAACTAAGAATAGAAGGGGAAATGGGTCAAGTCAGTCGAGGAGAATAGAAAAGGTTGAAATAACTAGCCAAGAGAACGCGTGGAATGCTATACAAGAACTCTTGGAAGGCCAGAAGGGAACCCAACCTTGGAGCAGGAATGGAAGTTACAGAAAAGAAATAGATAGTTAAGGGAGAAGCATGGTTCCAACTGGAAACATTTGTAAATTAAATAAAAGTTGTGTTAGCCATCCAATTTATAGCTATGCTTGTTACCAACCTACAACACAACCTAAAAACAACTTTGTATAACCATAATAAGTAATAATGGTATTCAATAACAAACAACTTGGGAAAATCAACTTGAAGCATGCCAAGCATGATTGAAAGTGCCACTATAGATTCTCCACAACTCAGAATGACTAATAGACATTGTAGGCTAGGCTGGGAATGAATTGCAAGGTCGCATCATGAACTCATCACCTATGTCACCACACATTGGTATGAATGCCCCTATCTATGTAAGCTTAGATTGGTACATTACATCGAACCTTGTACTATCTTCCAAGTGCATCAACATCCAACCTTGTGTATATTTAAGACCTTAGGGGATAGTTGGCCATGTCCCCATCATTTATTCCTAGTGGAACGATGGCCATAGCCTCCCCCACCTATCCCTTCATTGACACCAAATATGGTAAAAACAAAAATAAACTTTATTCTATCCTGACAAAATTTGTGAGTTCATAACGAAAACTCTGACCCTAAAAATTCATATTTTAAGGTCAAAAACATCAAAATAAATTTATGAATTGAAGAGTGATGTTAACGATAACACTTTTTCAGTGGGTTTAAAAATTACCACCTTTTACAACCATGACATTAATAGCCTCATAATATTACCAACCAAAACCTTGAAATCAACCCCCAAATTGAAAAGTGATGTTATTAGTAACACCATTTTTTTCAAAGTTTAAATTACAACTACTTTGAAATAGTAGACATAATAGCTAGTAATGTTACAACAAAAATATTAAAATCAACCCCCAAATTAAGAATTTGTATCTTAGCAACTAAAATCCTAAAATCAACCCCAAAATCAAAAAGAGATATGATCACCAACATTGCCTTTTATTAAAACTTAAAATTATATAAGTTTTAAAACCATAATCTGAAATTATAATACTATTTTAAATGAAATCATAAAAAGGGAAGATAAAATTGAAAATGGGGGACAACTAAATAAAATAAAATAAAAAAGAAAAAGAATAAGGCTAAATAAAAAGAGGGGAACATAAAAATAAGAAAATGACTCGTATTTTCATTAAAAATGAAAAAAAAAAAACAAAAGGAAAAATAAATATTTAAATGAAACATGAAAAGAATAGAAATTATTTGATATTAAAAAGAATTCAATTAAAAAAAATAAAAATAAAAAAATCATATAGATACCAAAAAAAATCTAGAGTTATTTCCAAGAATCACCACACTACTCCACCCCTTCAACTCACTTTACCTCTTGTTCCCTCCTCCTCCTCCTTCTACACACCCCTTATGCCCCTCCCAATGATCTCACTTCTTGCCAGTCCTCCTCCTCCTTCACACACCCCTTATGCCCCTCCCAATGTTCTCACTTCTTGCCAGACCTTTGAGCAATGGGTCCTCCTCCTCCTTCACACACCCCTTAGGCCCCTCCCAATGATCTCACTTCTTGCCAGTCCTTTGAGAAATGGGTGATGGCGCTAGCCCCTCTCCCTCCATGGTGTTGCCACTACCTGTAACTTAAATAAGAGTGGCAGCATTAAAGTCGTTGCTTAAATGAGTGGC
Organism: Pinus taeda; assembly: GCA_000404065.3. Classification (NCBI taxonomy): domain Eukaryota; kingdom Viridiplantae; phylum Streptophyta; class Pinopsida; order Pinales; family Pinaceae; genus Pinus; species Pinus taeda. The sequence continues at coordinate 27,428 of APFE031377470.1, forward strand.
GACTTGAACATTTGAATGACAAGTAGTGGTAAACATCACGAGGGGAGAAATGGCTTGAGAGGGGTGCAGGGGTTGGTGGGAAGGCCTGGAAAGGGCACATGGATTAAATTTGCGGCAGGAGGTGTTCTTAGAATCACTCTATTTTATTTCATTATTTTTTTAATTTAACTTTTTAAATTTTTTGTTTTTTTAATATCTTTTTTGTATCTTTTTTCTTTCTTTTAATTATTTTAATCAATTTTTTTTCTTAAATTTTTTAATTATATTTTCATTATACATTTTTATCTATTTATTTAAAAATCTATATTTTTTATAAAGTTTGGTAATGAAAAATATGGATTTTTACCTTTTAGAGTAAGTTTCTCTCTTTTTTTTCAATTATTTTTTATCGTTTTTTAATGTTTTTCACTTTTTACAATTTTATTTATTACAGTACAAGTTTTCAAAGTGCAAATTTTAAAATGTCCTAGTTAAAATATTCACATGTTGATTTTGATTTTTGTTACAAGAATATTGATTTTCAAAGCTATAATTTCAAGAAAGTTTAAATTTTAACCCAAAAAAAGGAGAGATGTCACTAGGCACATCACTCTTTGATTTATTGATTGATTTTAAGATTTTGATTGTCACAATACTAGTTGTCAAAGTAGTTGTAATTTTAATCTCAAAAAATAGTAACAATAATAAAATAGAATATGTTATTGCCTATGCTACCTTTTTATTTGAGGTTGTTTAGGGATTTATTTCAAGGTCTTCGTTAATAATAATATGAAGCTATTGACACTATGATTACAAGAGGTGATAATTCTAATCTCAAATCAATCAAATAAAATATTGTGTTATCAATAATATCATTTTCTTAAATATATATAAATGTAATATCTCTTTATAATTCTCATAAAAATGATCACTATATTAAATCTAAAAAAGCTATCGTTAAATTTAAAATATTGACAAAAAGTATTTTTAATACTATTTACAAAATAAAAAATACAATAATAATAATAAAAATAAAATAAAATAATTCACACACAAACTTCAAACTTCATAAAGTAACAAGAAGTAGGATTCCGAAAAGATAAACGGAGGAGCTTGGCGATGGAGGTGGCTAGGGTTTCGGAGCCTGGAAGCTGCGTGGAAACCCGCAAGGGCCATGGTTAGTCGTTTTGGTCAGAGGGTTTCAGAACAAGTGCCGGCGCGGGGTCGAGGTTTGACTGGCAGCTGGTGGTTATACATCGCGACGGAGGAGTTTTGTTGTCTTTATCCGGATATACCACTTCATCGGTTTTATTACAGTTTGAACATTCGCAGCGGTATTCGTTACTCCCAACAGAAACCGTGAAGGTCTTCGCATTTTGATCAGCAACTGCTACTTGGTAACTATGGTTAACCCCGCAGATTTAGTCGACTTGGACCCAGCTTTGGAGGATATTTTGTCCATGTGGGGGAAAGAAACAAACGCTCAGGCTGTGGAGCATTATTTTGGGGCATACGACCTGTCGAGGCTGGGAGAGATAAACCCGAACGATACCCCCCTGTTTCCTTTAGTGGGCAAGGATGCGAACAATGTGGAACTACAGTCAAGCATAGTAGATGGCTCCAAGCAGTGTGACAACGTTTTGTTTCCCCGTGGAGCAGCAGAAGAAGGTCTTCCCGTGAACACACAAGGTAAAAAAGCCATCCCGCGTTTTCAGTTGTCTAAGGGTTTTGAAGACCTTCAAAATCTAGGGCTCACAGTTAGTAACAGTCCTGTAAGGATCTCTAAGGGGCTTCCTCCGATAACAAGGGTTTCGTTGCCAAGGGAGCCCCAAACCCTAGAAGGGTCGTTTGATCAGGGCCCCGGAGAACTACCAGCCGAGGTGCGGGAAACTTCAGATGGACCGGCAAAGGGCCAGTCCTCCTCTGGGAACGTGGAAGCAGTCTTGGCGAACCAGAATACGCCTTCGTAGGAGATAACAACGAATGGGGGCATTTCACTGACAAACTCAGAAAGGATCGCAGGCTGTAAAGGAAATGGTACACAGGAGGAAGAACTAGGATTCAAAGGGGCGAAGAGGAAGTCTCAAAGACCCATTGGATCTCAGGAGCTAGAGGGAAATTTAGTCCTAGGAATGGAAGTGTCGATTGAAGAAGCCCTAGCAGTCGCGGAATGTACATTGGTGGGTAGAGCTCGCGGTAAGAAATTTTCCTCTGAATTTCTGCAAGTGTGGGGAGAATCCTGCTTTGTTTCGGATAGACCGCTTCAGTTTGAAGCTCAAATTCTAGGGAAGGGATGGTTTAAGCTATGTTTTGTAGATCAAGCTTCGGCAGAATGGGTCTTTCAACGCAACTGGCATATAGGGAACATCCCCATTCTGCTAAAGAAATGGACACCCATGTTTGATGCATTCAAGGAGAGAACTGACGAATTTCCTGTATGGATTCGTGTTCCGGGTTTGCCTTCATTCCTGTGGACGGAGGAAGTGTTTAAAACCATTGGCAATAGATTGGGAGTTTTCCTGGAGGCAGATATGTCATTCCTGCACACAAAGGACCGAACCATAGCACGTATTCTGGCCACCCTTAACCCAAGCAGAGGCTTGGCAAAAACGATTAATCTTCAATACAAGGATTACATTTTTTAGCAGATTTTAGATTATGAATATCTACCGTTCCGATGCCATCTCTGTCATGAGTATGGGCATTTGGCTAAAGGTTGCCCACTGATGCGAAGGAGGCGACACCTCCGGCATGCTTCAGCGAACAGAGGAATTGTCCAAGACCCTGACCAGCTACCCATGGAGAACGAAATTCCGGAGGCACGTGGGGTAGCGGATATGGAGGAAGAGGAAACTGTTAATGTCCCAGTGGATGCAACTGTTCTGAATCAAGAGGAAAATCAGGAAGATACAAATGTTTCGACAGCGCTAGTGGAGGAACCGGCCAGAGATTCGGTGACTGCGGAGGAACATGTCAAGACAGTCCCGGCAATTCAAGATCATTGTGAAGATGAAGAAAAGGGTATGTCAAGGACCTTTCCTTCTACTCATTTATTGCCTGAACATGTATCTGTTTCCTCGCATGCTACATCACATACCTGTAAAACATATGAACACAATGTTGATGAATTCATGGAAAACGAGTCTGTTTTGCAACATATCTGTAATGTACACGAACAAAATGTTGATGAAACTATGGAAAATAACTTTGTATCCCCTTCCATAGATATTATTGCTGACGCTTTACCAGCTTTGGATATTAATCGTGAAGACCACTGGCCCCCCCTTGCACTTTCAGCCTCTAGATCTCCTTGCCCCTATAATTTGAGATCTTTGGGAGGGAAAATTAGTGACCCAGGGACTGTAGGCGGATTGGGACAAACCTCTGTTCAGAGTTGCCCCAAAAATAAGCGAGGTAGGAAGTCGGATATGTCCAAAGCAAAGATTAAAGCCAAGCTTGACGTTGCAGATGGCAAACAATACTCACTTCCGGGGGTTCTTAGAGCAGCCCATCCCCCTGCGAATGTAATAAAATGATCTTGACATCCTGGAATTGTAGAGGTTTGGCCAGCAAACCTAAAAAAATGGCATTAAAAGAATGGATAACCAATTCCAATCTAGACGTTATTTTCTTGCAAGAAACTTTGGGGAAGGCAGTAGAGATTGAGGCCACTCTAAAATCCCTTTTACCAGGTTGGATTTTTACTGCTGTTGATTCTTCTGGTCACTCGGGTGGTATAGCCATTGGAATCAAAGAAGGCCGGATTAAAATTTTAAATCAATGGGCTATGAAAACTGTAATGGGAATGGAAGTTTCCTCCCCAGACTTCTCCTTCCCAATTACCTTGGTAAATGTCTATGGGCCCTGTCAGGAAAGGGAGTCTTTTTGGGAAAATCTGATGATGAAATCGGTGATGAAGAACCCTTTCCTGCTCCTGGGTGGTGACTTAAATTTCTCCATAGGCAAAGCTGAAGCTTGGGGGCCAACTGCCAGAGAAGACCCTCTCTCAGATTTCTTCCTTAACCTCTTATTGGATAACAACTTCACTGATCCCTCTCCGATAAAAATAAAGCCATCTTGGAGAAATCGAAGAACGGGTGAAGATCGAATTGCCAAGAGACTTGATCAATTTCTGATAGCTGATCCCCTGCTAGTAAAAATTCCCTTGATCAAACGATGGGTTGAGGTAAGAGGAAACTCGGACCATTTTCCTGTTTTTCTAGACCTCTTCCTCCCTCCCTCCAAGCCTCCAGCCCCTTTCAAGTTCAATCCTGCTTGGCTTCAGGACCCTTCTTTCTGCAATCTGTTTAATACTACCTGGAGTCACCCTGCATCTAATTCTGAGGAGGATAGGAGTTTTTTGTTCATGGAGAATCTTAAAAACCTGAAGAAAGCCACAATCTCCTGGGCAAAAGAAAGAAAGATGAAGCAAAATGAGGAGCTGGGAACAATTAGGGAGGAACTGAAGCAGTTGAAAAGTATGGAAGTAGATGGATATTCATCCCAGTCTACAAAAGACAGAATTCTCCATTTGGAGAAGCAACAAAACAAAATCCTACTGGATAAGGAAGAGGAGTGGAGGATAAAAAGCAAGGCAGTTTGGATAAAGTCGGGGGATGAGAATACTAAGTTTTTTCATAACTTTGCTAAAGGCAGGAAAGCTGTAAATACAATATGGCAACTTAAAAACAATGAAGGGAGGATGGTCAATTCCTTTCGAGAGCTCTCTAGGTTGGGGAAAAATCATTTTCAAAATATTTTCTCTGATTCTGGGGAGGCTACAATTGCAGAAGTCCTCCAAACGGCGCAAAGTTTTCCCACGTTCATTGAGGGAGATGAAAATGAAAATCTGTCTTCCCCGGTATCAAAGGAGGAGGTTGAAGCAGCTATGAAGCTCATGGGTAAAGATAAGAGCCCAGGCCCTGATGGCTGGAAAATTGAGCTGTTTCTCCATTTTTTTGATCAATTGGGAACAGAAATAATTGAAGTAGTCGAAGAGTCGAGACAGAAAGGAGCAGTCTATAGACCCTTAAACTCGACTTTTATAGCTCTTATCCTGAAGAAGGATGATCCGGAAAGTTTCGAAGACTTCAGGCCAATATCCTTGTGCAACTGCATTTACAAGATTATTGCTAAGTTTATTGCTCTCAGAATAGCTCCCTTTCTATCTCAAAACATATCGATGGAACAATTTGGTTTCCTGGAAGGAAGACAAATTCATGAAGCCATTGGAGTAGCCCAGGAGGTTATTCACAGTATCAGGATGAAGAAAAAGAAGGGAGTTGTGCTCAAAATTGATTTATCCAAAGCATATGACCAGATCAGTTGGCTCTATTTACGGATGTTGCTCACACACCTCGGCTTCAACTATTCCTTTGTATGCTGGATCATGGGGTGCATCACAAATGTCAGCTTTACAGTCCTGATTAATGGTGCTGCCTCCCCCTTCTTCAACAGTCAAAGGGGACTAAGGCAAGGATGCCCTTTATCACCCCTACTGTTCCTACTTGTGGCAGAAGGCCTAAGCAGACTAATTCACAAAGCCAGAAGGACGGAGAAGGTAAAGGGTATCGAGGTAGCAATCAATCTCTTCATCACACACCTCCTTTTTGTTGATGATATTTTGATTTTCTCTAATGGTTCCCCTGATGAACTAAAGGAATTGAAAGGCGTTTTTGATATTTTTCTTAAAGCTACTGGAATGCAAATTAACTCAGGTAAGTCCCAAGCTTGTGTGGCAGAATTTGAAAGAAGGGAAAGGAACTGTCTGGCTACATTATTTCATTTCCCTATACAGCCCCTGGATACTCCTTTCAAATATTTGGGATTCTGGTTAAAGCCTGTTGGTTACAAAAAAGAGGATTGGAACTGGCTCATAGCCAAAATAGAAGCTAGAATATCACACTGGAGCTACAGGTGGCTATCCAAAGCCGGGAGGCTAACACTTATCAAATCAGTTCTTCTTGTTATTCCGGTGTACTGGGCTGCCCTGACATGGATTCCCAAAGGAGTGATGGAGAAAATCCGAAAAATCTGCAGTAGATTTCTATGGGCTGGCACAAAGGAGTCCTCAGTGTTGCCTTGGGTAGCTTGGGACAAAGTGGCCAGACCAAAAGAATGGGGAGGATGGGGCATTAAAAGACTTCCAGAATTCAGCCTTTCTTTAGCTGCTAAATCCGGATGGAGGTTAATAACTATGGAAAACTTATGGACAAGAGTAGTAAAAAGGAAATACATTGACCCCATCCCTTTGGAGGATTGGATTCGGAGCCAAAACAAGAAGAAAAAAAACGTTTCTACCATTTGGAAGGCCACGGTGGAAGCCTTCTCCGTGATTGAACAAGGCTTAGCTTGGAAAGTTGGTGATGATAGACATATCAGGATTGGCAAAGATCCATGGGTTGGATGCAATGAAGATTTTGCTTTATCACCTGGACTGCTCAGACATCTGGACAGTAAAGGTATTACAGCACTAAATCAGGTGGAGAAGGTTGGAAAGTCTACTATCTGGGGTCAGGCTTGGAAGGATGATGTCGATTTGGGAATTCATGTAAGGTGGAAGGCTGAATGGGAGGTTTTCATAAAGGAACTTCAACGTTCAAATGTCAGGATAAAAGATGAACCTGACTGTTTGATTTGGGCCCAAAGTAAATCACGGGATTACTCGCCTAAAGATGGTTATTTATTCTTGATGGGAAAGAAAGGTTGGGGCATCCCGGATTGGTGGGCCAAAGCCTTGTGGAAACTCAAAAGTCCTGCAAAGGCTAAACTTTTTATATGGTGTATCTTAAAAAGGAAGGCTCCAATTTGGGAAATTCTACAGGCTAGATACTTAGCTGGGCCAGGTAGATGTACACTGTGCAAGTCTGATGATGAATCCATTAACCACCTTTTCATCACTTGTGCTATCACTAGACAGATCTGGGGGGAGGTCACTGCGCTGCTTAAGATAAAGGCAATTTGGGGTCATGATTCTTTGGAGTCATCTTGGAGAAAATGGTGGCAAGACTCCCCGGAAGTAAACCTGAGAAACCTGCCTCTCATATTCTGTTGGGGAATATGGCTTGCCAGGAATAAAAGCATTTTTCAAGACAAGGATACTCCCACTTTCGTCACTGCCACTAACATAGCAGCCATATACTCTGCTTTACCGCCTCCTGAGCAAAAGGATCCTAAGCAAAAACAAAACCAAATCATCATCCAGGAAGGCATCCCTTGTGGCTATTTTGATGGGGCTTCACAAAATAACAGGGCTGGAGCAGGGCTATGCATACAGATCAGTCGGGAACACACTCTAAAAGCTTCTGTTGGACTGGGTTATGGCACTAATAACTATGCAGAATTATCAGCTCTTCGTTACCTTTTATGCTGGCTTCTTCACAGAAACATCAACATGATTCAGATTTTTGGGGACTCTCTAAATGTTATAAATTGGGTCAATAGAAAAGCATATTGTCATAATCAGATATTGAGGAATCTTGTGGAAGAAATTTTCTTATTAAAGGCATCTTTTAATCCTTTTTCTATCTGCCACATTTACAGGGACAAGAATGAGGAAGCAGACCAGCTATCTAAAGCTAGTGTACAACAGGATATGGGCAACTGGAACATAGAAGAGATTAGACAGGGGCATTCAGTCAGATCAAATTTGCCCCCTTATGCACAGATTTTTTGATTTTCTGTCCTACAGCTCTTTTTTGACAGCAGTTTTGTAACGGCACTCTATAGCATATGTATATTTGGGTACTTTCCAGCATGTTTATATAGTTCTTGTTTACAGTAGCAGCTCTTTTAAAAAAAAACTCAGTATACAGTCTCTTTTATCTCACTTTTTTTTGGATATGACAATGGATATAAGACATATATATTATTTTGTATTATGGGGTTGTTTTCCTTCTGTTGAAGGAGACCCAAAGTTTTGTTTTTCGCATATGTGCTACATGGTTGTATCAGCACCTTCGTGGGGAGGTGGTTTGTACAGGTTTTGTGTCCAACAGAACAGCAGAACAGCTCCTTAAATGTTGAGCAGAACAGCAGACTCATGAGCCAGCTTTGTCGGCATATGATACAATCGCTTGTAATACTTTTTATTGCTCTCAATAAAAAGTTCTGATTTTTTCCCCGAACAAACAAACAAACAAACAAACAAACAAAAAAAAAACTTCAAACTTCATAATAACAAAGTTGTATATGCCTTCAATATCTTTTCTTGGTTTAAAATGTGTAATAATTTTATAGAAAAGTGTAGATAAAAGAATATTGAATAACATTTATTTTAATGACAAATATATTATTATTATTATTATTTAATTTTAATAGTACTTTATTATTTATTAATATATTTTATATAAATAAAGGGGTAGCTGCGAGAAGGATAATTCATAATTATAGGGAGATAACGGTATCAACCTACTAATAAAGCCTTGGAACTATATTCAATGAGAGGCTTTAACCCTATGCACTTCTTCAAAAGTTCACCTTCGCCTCCAGTTTGCGTATTAGGAATATAAAAGTATTAGGAGACTTTATAATGATCATTAAACAAATGATCTCAAGGTCTTCTCCTTCAAACACCCATATTTCTCCTATATTTAATAGGATTCAACATCTCTGCAAGATATTTGAAGCATTGGAGTGGATTCATATACTCCAAGAACTTAATGCACTTTATGATGAAATCCATAAGGGCTTAAGGCTATAATAGTATTTTAAATGAAATCATAAAAAAGGAAGATAAAATTGAAAATGGGGGACAACTAAATAAAATAAAATAAAAAGGAAAAATAATAAGGCTAAATAAAAAGAGGAGAACATTAAAATAGAATGACTCGTATTTTTCATTAAAAAATGAAAAAAAAAAACCATAAAACAAAACAAACAAACAAAAATGAAAAAGAACCACAAAACAAAAACAAAAACAAACAAGGAAAAGAAGGAAAATATATTAATAAAACATGAAAAAAAAAAAACAAAAGGAAAAATAAATATTTAAATGAAACATGAAAAGAATAGAAATTATTTGATATTAAAAAGAATTCAATTAAAAAAAATAAAAATAAAAAAATCATATAGATACCAAAAAAAATCTAGAGTTATTTCCAAGAATCACCACACTACTCCACCCCTTCAACTCACTTTACCTCTTGTTCCCTCCTCCTCCTTCCACACACCCCTTATGCCCCTCCCAATGATCTCACTTCTTGCTAGTCCTCCTCCTCCTCCTCCTTCACACACCCCTTATGCACCTCCCAATGTTCTCACTTCTTGCCAGTCCTTTGAGCAACAGGTCCTCCTCCTCCTTCACAGACCCCTTATGCCCCTCCCAATGATCTCACTTCTTGCCAGTCCTTTGAGCAATGGGTGATGGCGCTAACCCATCTCCCTCCATGGTGTTGCCACTACATGTAACTTAAATATGAGTGGAAGCATTAAAGTCGTTGCTTAAATGAGTGGTGACTTGAACATTTGAATGACAAGTAGTGGTAAACATCGCAAGGGGAGAAATGGCTTGAGAGGGGTGCAGGGGTTGGTGGGCAGACCTGGGAAGGGCACATGGATTAAATTTGGGGCGAGAGGTGTTCTTAGCATCACTTTATTGTATTTCATTATTTTTTTTAATTTAAATTTTTTTTATTTTTTTATTTTTTTCAATATCTTTTTTATATCTTTTTTCTTTCTTTTAATTATTTTAATCAATTTTTTTAACCATTTTTGTTTTTTTTTCCTAATTTTTTAATTATATTTCATTATTACACTCTTTTTATCTATTTAATTTTAAAATATTATATATTTTTTATAAAGTTTGGTAATGAAAAATATGGTTTTTACTTTTCAAAGTTATTTTCTCTTTTTTTAATTATTTTTTTATCGTTTTTTAATGTTTTTCACTTTTTACAATTTTATTTATTACATAACAAGTTTTCAAAGTACAAATTTCAAAATGTTCTAGTTAAAATATTCACATGTTGACTTTGATTTTTGCTACCAGAATATTGATTTTCAAAGCTATAATTTCAAGAAAGTTAAAATTTTAACCCAAAAAAAAAGAGAGATGTCACTAGGCACATCACTCTTTGATTTACTGATTGATTTTAAGATTTTGATTGTGCCAATACTAATTGTCAAAGTAGTTGCAATTTTAATCTCAAAAAATAGTAATAATAATAGAATAGAATATGTTATTGCCTATGCTATTTTTTATTGAGGTTGTTTAAGGATTTATTTCAAGGTTTTCATTAATAATAATATGAAGCTATTGACACTATGATTACAAAAAGTGATCATTCTAATCTCAAATCAATAAAATAAAATATTGTGTTATCAATAATATCATTTTTTAAAAAATATATAAATGTAATATCTCTTGATAATTTTCATAAAAATGATCACTATATTAATCTAAAAAAGCTATCATTTAAATTTAAAATATTGACAAAAGTCTTTTTTAAATACTATTTACAAAATTAAAAAATAATAATAATAATAATAAAATAAAATAATTCACACACAAACTTCAAACTTCATAATAACAAAGTTGTATATGCCTTCAATATCTTTTCATGGTTTAAAATGTGTAATAATTTATAGAAAAGTGTAGATAAAATATTATTATTATTATTATTATTATTATTATTATTATTTATTTTATAGTACTTTATTATTTATTAATATATTTTATATAAATAAAGGGGTAGGTGCGAGAAGGAGGGATAACGGCATCAACCTACTAATAGAGCCCTGGAACCATATCCAATGAGAGGGCTTAAGCCTATGCACTTCTTCAGAGGTTCACCTTTGCCTCCAGTTTGTGTATTAGGAATATAAAAGTATTGGGAGACTTTATAATGACCATTAAACAAATGATCTCAAGGTCTTCTCCTTCAAACACCCATATTTCTCCTATATTTAATAGGATTCAACATCTCTGCAAGAAATTTGAAGCATTAGAGTGGATTCATATACTCCAAGAACTTAATGCACTTTATGAAGAAATCCATAAGGCCTTAAGGCATAAAGAGAAAGTTCTCTACATCAATAATTGTTGGAATGTTCAAGACATTCATTAATATATTAGTCTCTACTCGACATTCCAACCCTCAAGGTGCAAAGGAGGGGATATATATTTCATCACTGATGGATATGATTATGTTTCTTCAAGAAATTCACTTCACCTCAACCAATTTAGAATTATCACAACAAATGGAGCATTGTAATGAACTCTGCACCCACATAGCAAGGGCGGTGAGGACAATATAAGTGTTACATTCTCAAACTCATCCACACAACATCTCATGAATGCTTCAAGGAGTTTCCATAATTGAATGGTAGGATAATTCATTATCCCTTATTGTCCTTAGGTAATTTCATCTTTAGTTATTTAATCAACTCTCAAAAGTAGGGATATGGAGTCTTTTGACTTGAACTCATAGAATCCATCTATTCTTCAAATCCATTCTTCCCACCTTTTTGAACTTTATTTCTTCCTTGATCAGTAAATTTACCCTCTACCAAAGCATTCATTCATGGGGTCCTCTGAGTCACGTACAATTTGGATAGGCCTATCCCACCTAGTGTTGTATCACTTTCACTATGGTTTTATTGGTTTACCTATATTTCTCTACACACTTACTTCTGGTATTTTTATTTGGCTAGATTGACTCTCATATACCCTTGAAAACTCTTAGAATTCTTCTTTATGCTCTTGAGGTTTGAAACAACCCTCACATATCTATCTTCCTCCTTTTTTTGTCTCAAGGGAGCATCTAGAAAGCAGGAAACAACCAATTTAAACATGACATCACATTGGAAATTACTAGTAAAAGAAAAGAAACTAGAATTGTTGGGAGTCTCATCAGGTACATATCTCAGGAACATGACTAGCCACTTGTTGACAAGCTTTGAATCTCTCTGATTTCTTCACTAGAACCAAGTTGTAAGAGGCCCCAACTCCAACTAGCTCCTCATATATCTACAATGAATATAAGTAATAGTTTGATGGACAACTTGACACCATGGATAATTTTCACAAAAGTCCCCTAGAATTAGTAGTGTCCCTGAATTTGAACTAACTCTGGATATGTATTATTTAATTAATATTATGATCTATATCTTTATCTAGGTATAGATGTACCAAAATTTTCCTTTAGATATTTATATCTTTTTGTAAACTATTGACCACTAGTTAAACCAGAAAATCTGAATGAACTTTTAGAACCTCCTTTAATTGGTAGGCAGCCTTCTTTGTACTACTCCATTATGTGCTATGGTTATTGTTAGGGTCCTAGGGTCTAGGGATCAAATGTCTTTGCCTATTTTTATTCATTTTTGGATATTGTATGTCAGTTAGCTTATGAACCATTGTTTTCATAGTCTAAAGCATCATTGTCTAAGGTCGCTATAAGTTTTTTTTTCATGTTATAGAGGGTCCTTAAAGATAAAATTAAATTTGAGAGAGTCTTAAGTCTATGAGAGGGTCATAACATTATATTTTTATGTAGAGTCATTTAGGGTTCAAGGGATATGTATCACAAGTCAAAACCATGATTATAATAAGTCGGGTTTCATTTATTAAAGTTTTGTGGGTCTATTATTAATGGTGCCCATCATGCCCCCATTCCACCATTCATAATTCATCATTCACAGTTTACCATTTAATATTAAAAATTTCTCTTTCATATACTCTTTCCATTCATACCTTCATAGACCCCCTTCATTTACATTTACCATCATATGCACCCCCCACCCCTTAACTCACCTCTCATCATCATTGCCATTACATCCCCTTAAATTCACAACTCATTATCATCATTCATAATTCATAATTATTACAACCCTTTACCCAAATTTTACAACCATGATTAAAACAAGACATATGAGGCACACATTTTCAATTCTTTGTTCATGGTTCCCTCATTCTCTCTCCAATCCATAGTTCATGCTCTAAGAAGGTTTGATAGGTCGCACAGCACAAGGTTGAAAGCAATTTGGTAGAGGTTCGAAGGCAAGTTCTTTCAAGTGTGAGAAGGTTGTTATGCAACAACTGCACAAAATTCTGAGCTACACAGTCATTGTGCAACTGCTTCAAGATCCCTACAATGGTCTCCCACTGCTTCCAATCGATTTTTCTTGTTTTCTGAGGTAGGAAACATACCTTTCCAACCACAATTTTTCCTTAAAAAATAAGTTAGACATTGATTGGTAAAGTATATGTACATTTGCAGCATAATCCCTGCGCAAACCCTACGTGTTGATTAGTCTATGTTTGAGATGTTTTGAAGTTCTCAGGGTTTATGTGTCAGTTTCTATGATTCGAATGTGTGTCTATGCATAGCCCATATGTCAAAGATCCTGTTAATTGGCATAATTCCTTTGCATACAACAATATTTAGCATGTAAAAATGATAGTTAGGGCACCAAAATCTAAAGTCATTTAAACTTTGTAAATTCATTGTTAGATGTCATCCCTCACCGCGGTGTCATCCCTTCATTGCATTGTCAATTAACCTTTCATCCATAGACTTGGTGTATGCCACGAAAATAGAGTTGAAAGTCTATGTTGCATTTTTTATAACCAGATGGAAATCCCAGGGAGCAAAGGCAAAGAAAAGGGAGGAGAGGTAGTTTGTGTTGAGCCTAGAAGTTTAGAGATGGTGAATTCTAACCCTGCAATCCGAGTGGCATTTGAAAGGATAGGGTGCATAGCCTTCTTTGAGAAAGGTCAAATACATGGCCACCATTTTTAGCTTGCTAGAATATTTTCCCTAAACTTTAAAGGTGACAAGGTTAAAATTGGAGATTTAGAATTTACAGTATCTGAAGAAACTATTTCTGAAGCTACAGAGATTCCATTACTGGGTGAAAGTTGGTTCAAAGGCAAGGATTTATATGCCTCACATTTTAAAGAGTTTGTAAAACCTCAATACAAAAACAAATATGACACTACATTCCCAAGAAGTTACCTGTTGAGCAACTACAGTCAACTGTTGAAGGTAATATAGAGGTATTTTACATGTGAAGGTCGCTTTACCAAGGTGTACCAGTATCACATTAGGCTACTTATGCACTTCACTAGAAAAAGGATCCTAAACTTACATTATTACGTGTCCAAAATCTTGGGCAAGATGGCAGAAAGAGTTCAGTCCAAGGGAGAGAAACAATTGCCTAGCTTATTCCACTTTGCATTGATCAAACTATTGGTTTTGCATGAGTTAGAGAAAAGGAAAATGCCTTGGGATGGTTTCTTGGAAACCTTAAGTTTGTTGTCTCATACAGAAATTTCTCCTATGGAAGCATATAAAGATCCTAAAGCTAAAGATACGATGAAAGAATCAATGAGGGATAATAGAGAAGTTGTAAAGAGAAAGGAAAATCCAAATGTCACATGAAGAACCACATTTTCTACATAAGCTAAGGACTAGACTGAGTAATAGATTTTCTACCAAGCAGTTGATTGAGGAGACAACTTCTAAAAATACTAGTGATATACCAAAGGATATGCCAGAACATGGTGCAGGGGATGAGCAAGATGTTTAGTTGGAAGACAAAGACCTTAAAATTACATAGTGCAGGACAGCCTTGATAAATCTCACCTTATGGTTGCCTATTTTCATAAGGATAACCGAGAGCTCAAACACACAGAAGAAGAAGCAGTCAAGCATAAATAAAGTGATTTGTCCAGGATGCATTCTAGGTCTACAATCTAAGGTAAAGGAAAATGAGTTATTGATGTAGAATAGGTAAGAGAACCCAGTGTGAAACTAAGGAATCTTATGACAAGGTCAGTAGCCAAATGGAAAGAGTGGATGAAAGAAACCTTCCAACCAATAGATAATCCATAGTTTGATGAATGGAAGGAGTACTAGAGGCTATTTAAGGATATTGAGGTATGTCAACAACAAGTTGATCAAATAACAGAGAACACTGATTTACAAAAGGGCCATCAATGACACCATCTTAGAAGTTGATGTTTGGGTTGCAGAAGCTCTTGACACAGTTGAAAAAGCCAAAGTATTCCTAAAATGGACTCTTCCCCTACACATACAAATAAAGAAATATTACATAAGAAATCTAATTATGAGAATAAGGTTGAGGCTGATGAAACAAAAGTTGGAAAGAGATAGGAGGCAACTTAAGAAAATCAAACAGTCACCTAGAAATTTGCCCACAGTAGTAGAGCCAACTAAAGAAGTCAAAACAACCTCCAAAAAAGATACCAAACCATCATCCAGCAAGAAGAGGAGGAGGTATCTTTGGTATCTTCACTGAATTTACTCATTTTTTATCATACACTTTGTTCCATTTTGCTTAAAGTCAAAATCTGTGTAGCTAAGGGCTCATTTTGAAATCATAAGAGGTCATATTGTTTATAAAAACTGTGAAAATTTTTTAAGTTTTGACGCATGCTGGGAGTTATAATGTATATGTGATGAATTTTTGGATATTGTAATGTTTTTGGAGCGGGAAATGACAAGAAAACTCAAAATTTGAATTGTCCTGCACAAGTGGTTCTGAGGTCTGCACGTGTGGAAGGAAGCATCCAGTGGATCCTACTCCAACACAGAACCATTTTCATTGTACCCATCATCTTGGTTTCATCCAGTACAACCTGTGACCTTGTTGAGCTGGAAGTCTACTTCACACTATTGTGCAACTTATCACTCAGACATGTTTTGTATTTTAGTTATTTTTGGACCCTCTATAGTTATGATCGTGATTAGGATAGGTTCTTAATGATGAGGATAGGGAGGGATATATGGATAAGTTTGATTTTCTGAAGCTTGATGTTCCAAGTTTTTTTTCAAGCTTTTAATATGATGTTTCCAAGATTAAGTTTATATTGATATTTTTAGTTGATAAGAGATACATTGTATCTGGTCTCTTATTATTCATGCAAGAAAATATTCCTAATTGTATTTAAGCATAACAAGATATGAAAAAAGGGTTCGACTTAGGATCAAAGGGGCCTTTGTATGTGATTTTATTATATGAATATAAAATTATCAATGTAGAACATTTGGCACTTTACCATAGATTCTTGTGGTATGATTTTCGCGTTCTGTGTTTCCCTTCTTATGTGTATGTTTGCTTCTTGTCTTCACCATTTAAATTTTAAATATTCACCTTTAAATTGGATATAAGTAGTTTCAGAATTCATCTTTACTAGTGCTCTGAAATGCTTTTATTTCCTTTCTAAAACTATGTTGGAATTCACCCTCAGTTGGGTGCTCCTTTATGGTAAATTGTTCTTCTTCTTGATATTCGATCAATGATATTTCATAATTCATCTGCTAATCATGCTTTGTTTCATGTGATTGAATATATTTTTGTGTATTTCCAAGTTATGTCCAAAACTCACTCACAATTAGGTGATTTGAATGTTTTGAAATGCTCTTTCCACCACTATACTATGAAAAAAACAATAACTTGAAATCATGCATGCCTTGCTTCTGTTTCCATGAATGCCTCATTAAGCTTTGATATTTTTGTGTAAGATCTGAATTATGACTCTATGCCCGGTGGATTTTTCCTCCTAAGTTTTTTAACCACCATCATTGAGTCTTATTTTTATTTTACAGATATGGCCTTGTTTTATGTCCTTAAGCCTTATTGTTTTTACATTTGGACATTATTTTGAGTGAGGGGGCCCCCTCTAGTTGGAAAGGGCTAGTCTCTAGCAAAAAGAGGTTCGTGGTTACCCCTGTAAACCTTTTTTCAGCCTAGAGGTTCAATTATAGGGTGCTAACTTTATGGCATCATCTCCAGGGACTGACAAGTCAAATTCTCCCAAGGAATACTTATCATTTTGAGAACTATAACCTATCCCTGTGGGTGACGGGTTACTAGACATCATTAGGTTGAACAATCACCTTGACAAGTAGTATTGCTATTAGTTGTATTTTAGTTCTGTGAGGAAATTTGGATTCAAGGAGATATACCAGACAAAACCCTAACCCAAATCCTCCTCAAACTATATATAGTCCTCAAAATTTTCTTAGAAGAAAGAAAACACCTGAAGAAGGTCAAGGGATTAATTGTCCCCTTGGAAGGTCTTACTCTCTACCTGAAAGTTTGAGTACATTTGAGGACATTAAATTCCACTTATCATTTGAACACCCTGTTATCACCCAAAAATTTTCAAAAAACATCATTGTGTCAACTCTACTTTTGGTCATGATTTCAAGGAGGTCTAAAGGTCATTTTAATCTTGATAATGGGTAGGTGATAGGTTAAGAGTCTCATTTTCATATACAAATAAAGTTAAATTAGCCTTGGTCCATGTCCTAGAAGTCTCACACGCTATTTAGAACCCATATCTTTAACCATTTTGAAAATTGTGTTGAAAAAAGAGCATACACAGGAATCCGCAATTTCGTAGCGCAGCTAGTTCAAAAAAGGTGCTTTGTGCTACGAAAACAAGTAGTTTCATAGCGCACTATGAGGCAAAAACCATGTTTTTCTATTTTTAGTAGTTAACTTCCAAGGGGGTTTGTTACACTGAAATTTGTCACCATGACTATCTGCAGTTAATATGGCTCCATCAATAGTCATATTATCCTCCTTGTCAAGCCTAATGCCTCTGCTCTTCATGTCAAACTTCAAAAAGAGAGAAAGTCACTAAAAAACATGTTTATCTCT
>APFE031377476.1:0-12228 GCA_000404065.3 Pinus taeda
ATATATATAGATATATAGATAAGTCTGTCTGTTTTTTTTACTTAATTATTGGTTATGGGTAGTGCTTTCAAATATAACATAAGAGAGACAACTAAAATGATAAAATTGAAAAGCACATACATGAAAACACAATTGGGTTTTGGACAATGTGAGTGAAATACAATTATATTTTTCTTGGGAAAAAGCAATTCAAGTGTAAAACCTCCAAACAAATTATGTATAAATCATGAAGATGCAAGTTTAAGGGAATTTTTTTCTTGGATTAATGTCACTAATTAGGTGAAGACGTTCACTTTCAAAGAGAAACGTTCCTCAAATACAATGTGACACTACTCATTGTGCACTAATGCCTGGAATTAAATATTGAACAAATATTAAATTTCATATTTATAACTATCTCTTTATACTCTCTTATAACATTTCTTTACACCCTTTGGACCAATAACATAGTGAGAATAAAGTAAATTTAACACTTAGAAACATTTAAACAAATCAGTTTTATAAAACATTAAAAGCATGGTGCTCCTAAGTGAGTGACTCTAATAAGTAAGTCTATGAACTTTTTCAATCTAACTATTTTCAAAATTTTATTTTAGTACACTTAATAAATAACATATATAAATTTTAAATAGATTTATATTTTCCAATTATCGTTGTTTTAAGTTTTATTAATTTATTGTTATATTTTAGATTATTATTATACATATATTACGGTCAATAATACTGCTGAGCCTTTGCACCATTAGCATTTAGTTTCATCAAATCACTCTTATTCACACCCATAGAAACTGAAAAACGCAGGTAAAAAAAACTATAGCAATATAAAAAATTATAAATAGTTATACTGACTTAAAAGATGGTTTAGAATATAGGTTTAATGACTAGTAATTAAAAGATTGGTTAAAGGTGAATTTGGACACAACGGTCCAAAAAAGCAATCATAAAACTCAGGAATGCAATGCACTGACCGGCGCATGATGAATGAAGAATGTGAGGGATCGGTGGTTATGTGAGGGATGCGTGGTGAATGAAGAATGAGAGGGATCGGTGGAATGAGAGGAGGAAATTCACTAATGAAGAGGAGGTGATCGAAGTTTTTGCAGTCGGAAAACAGCAGCAAGGCGATCTGAGTGGATTATTCATGGAGGGTAATTTTCTATTCCCTTTAATTTGTTTTGTCTATTTCTTTGTTTATTCAACTGGTTAACGAGGAAAACCAAGTAACCGCACAAACTTTTTTCTCTGTTAAATCTACAGGTGGTTAAGCATGGGTGTTCTCAATGTCTCTGATGTAAAGTTGTTTGTCTTATGGAGCGTTCCATAATGTTCAGTGTAGTGTTGTATGCATCCATGTCTTGTACTGTGTTTAGTGCTGTGGTATGCTTATAGTGTTGTGGTATGGTTATTTTGTGTCTGTTAAGTGAGAGAGAAAGTCCAAGCTGAGGAGAATATCCAGGGGTGGTTGAAGGGCCAACTTGATCAACAAATAATGTATTCAGATACTTATGGAAATATTTTATTGAATTACTTCTAAATTCATTCCCAGCCCTTTGTTCCCGGCCCTTTGTTTCTATTTCTTTTTCTGATGAGTTGGAATTTTATATACAGGAGGAGATAGAGCAACGTTTTCAGTGCCTTTGTAGAAGAGAATGAGGAGTTTGCAGCTCCTTTTTAACCACCTGTTTGCAGAGTTTTAATAATAAATGAAAGATTCGTAAGAAGCGTTTCAATAACAAAGGTGAGTAGTATTTGCCAATGGTGTTGTTCTCCTGTGTTTCTTGGTGCAGTTTAAGAATATCTCTATGATATATTTACACAACATGTCCATTGCAGAAGACTTATGTCAATTGAGTTAGTTTTAGTCCTATGTGTCGATCGGTGTTCACATGTGAGATATTCCATGTAATGAGTCTACTGACAACATTGGTCTCTCATTTCATGGCTGTGCTGCTGGTTAGAGCACTGATCTCTCCAAACTCCCAATTGAGCTCCTCCTTTTCTCATTTCATGCATGTGCATCCATTTTCTTTAGATGTGTTGAAATTATGTGTTTGTAAAATAGAGCAGACGTTTCCTGTTTTTCTAATCACTCTATGTTTTATTATATGGTGGATCTCACCTATAATATAATCAAAGGAGAAATTCCTTCATGGCTGTAGAATCTTCCAAAGCTTTGAGACATTGCTCCTATCATACAATCAGTTGTAGGGGACAAGTGGAGTTACGAGCAAATCAGTTCCATGACAGCCTTCCCCATCCACCCAGATTCATATCCGTAAGAGTTGCATAATCTGATGAAGTCGAAGATCTTTAAAGAGTGCTAACACCAGTCATAAGAACAACTAATTTAGATAGCACAATCGATAGCTTCTCCTTAAGTAGCGTAGGTAGATTAAGCAGGAGATTGAGAAGGTGGTTCAGCCAGTTGAGAGGCACCGCCAAAAACCTTACACAGCAAAACCCTACAGAGAGGCACTGCCAAAAACCTTACACAGCAAAACCCTATAGAGAGTCACCGCCAAAAACCTTACAAAGCAAAACCCTACAAAGCCAGATCAACACATTCCTGAGAAATGCCAGCCGTAAGGCTGCATAGCCTACATAACTACTTACAGATCCAATTATAGACCCATAGCTTCATAGCCTTCTTACAAATCCAATTCTATTTTAGAAGCAGATTTCTGTTTAATGCAAAAATTCAATGAATCTTTTTGATTTGTTAAGAAAGCACGGTGAAATTACTTTTGATGGCATTTTCGTAATCCATTTTGAATATCACAGAAAACGGATTCTGTGGACGGTTGTGATTGTTTGGGGTTGCGTGCTGTAATTCCCATTTATATTGCTTGGAGTTTGAGGAAATGCCATCTTTTAGTGGATAGATATGTTTGGACGGGGCTTTGAGGATTACTAATTTGCTGGTGAAATACAGTTTTTCCTAGAGGTGAAATAATTAAAATTGTTTTATTAAAATATTATTTAATTCAAAGCACATAGGAAACCTAGAATATCCCAATACAGTAGTACCAAGCCACATAACTAGAATTATACCTAAAGCTTGGGTAATGCCTAGGGTAGCGAGATATGCATATAAACATCATAAATAAATGACTGTACCTACAATCACATACCTGCAATCTATTGATGGAAGAGTTTTCCATGGATGATACCAGCAGTTGTAATAATTGTACCAGCAGTTGTCATTAGATTTACAAAAAGTCATCATAGCTGCTCGTCCCATAAAGAGCATGGCCCCGCGCCCAAAACAGGAAACCTGGAATATACTTGAAACCAACGCTTCCCTAAAGCAGGGCAGCGAGATATGCATAATACATTACAGTACTTGCAATCACATCATTGTCCCCTAAATAGTATTGCAGCACCGGCCCTGTGGTTGAATTTCCATTAGCCACTGGTGATTGAGAACCTGGGACAGCGAAGTTTGCAACACCCTAGGGGAATTGCCTTCATCTCTACTTCACGAGCAACCATTAGTGGAAGTGCCTTCATCTTCTGTGGAGTTGGTTTGTGTTTATTTTTAATTCTGACACAAAGGCTAACATGTAAGTTATTTAGTATAAAAATATTTTAAAAAATACAATAAAAGGTGTACAATTATATTGATAAAATATGCATGAGAAACTGTTTAGTCAAAATAGGTATTTGGTGACAAATACAACTCTGGATTCCTGGGTGAAAATATTTCCCTACCCTGTGAACAGGGAAATATTATTTTTTATTAAATAATTTGAATATCATTGATTTGTTAGTTGTTTATTTTTGCTACAGAAGCTGCAGCCAAGAATGTTATGAGATTGATGATGATGAGATAAAACAATCATACAATTTGACAAAGATGTCCTAAAACTGGTTTCATTTGGCAACAAATTTTTAGATAATCAAATTTTTTTTGTTCTTAATAATTATGCAGTTTTATTAATTATATAGCAACTTGTTTTCTCTTTCAATGTTTTATTTTTTTTTAAAATTTTCAATAATAATTATGCAGTTTTATTAATTATATGGCAACATGTTTTCTCTCAATGTTTTAAAGTCTCTCAATGTTTTATTTCTTTAAAGTTTCCCTTGTAACATTTATTATTTTTATGCCCAGAATATATTTACCAGGTTATAATTTAAATAATAAACAAATATTTTATTATTATATAGTTTATGAAGAGAAATATATTTATCAAAAATTTGGGTTATGATGTAGAATTTCTAAAATAAACATGTATTTTGTTACCATATTGGGTTATCATATTCATGTCCATGTAAGTGGAACTTTTCTCTTTTCCGTTGACTTCACTGTAACCGTTTCAACATTCCTCTGTTTTACCTTGACTTCACTGTATATGTTTCAACATTCCTCTATTTTCCCTTGACTTCAGTGTAAAGGGTTCATTTGCACATCAGAATGTCTCCTTTATCATTGAAGAACAAGAAGGCTTCACCGATTAGATTGAAAATATGCATCAACAACCAAGAAACTGTTTCAACATGGATTGAGAAGCCTTTTCAATCTTGCTCATCTGCAATAGTGGGCAACCCACGAATTTCATGATATTGATCATGATATTGATGATGAGATAAAACAACCATAGAACTTGACAACCATCTCCTAAAACGGGTTTCACGTGGCAACAAACTCTTAGATAATCAAAGATATTTTTTTTTTATCTTAATAATTAAGTTGTATTATTAATTATATCTCAACGCGTTTTCTCTTTCAATGTTTTATTTTTTTTAAGTTTCCAATGTAACATTTATTCATTTTTATGCAGAGAAATATATTTACCAAAAATCTAGGTTATGATTTAGGAAATAAACATGTATTTTATTATTATATATTTTAGGAAGAGAAATATATTTATCAAGAATTTGGGTTATGATTTAGAATTTTGAAAATAAACATGTATTTTGTTACCATATATTTAATGAACAGAAATCTATTTACCAAGAATTAGGCTTATAATTTAGAATTTCTAAAATAAACATTTATTTTGCTACCATATATTTAGAATTTCTAAAATAAACATTTATTTTGCTACCATATATTTTATAAAGAGAAATATATTACCAAGAATTTGGGTTATGATTTATGATTTTGAAAATAAACATGTATTTTGTTACCATATATTTTTTGAAGAGAAATATATTTACCAAGGATATGGGCTATGATTTAGAATTTCGAAAATAAACATATATTTTGTTACCATTATGATTGGTTACTCATTATTTTATTTTCTATTTCAATTTGAAAAATATATAACATTTAATTATTGAGAATTTTATTTACTTAATGAAATTTTATTTATAAAACGATATTACCAAATATGTTTCCTTATTTATTTTAAATATGTAATGGTTAAATTTAATTGTGGTTATATTGAATTTGCAAATTATATCATATTTGTATCACTTTACATACAATATTGTATCCATGTTTTTTCTTAATATTTGTCATGCATTATGGGTTTATCATTATATATATTATGGATTTTCTTTATGAATGACACATTTAATAATGTTACGGTATATTAACAATATCATTTCAATGTTTTATGTTGCAGAAAATTTATCAATATCAAAGTTGCTTGTGAGTGAGTGGAAGAGGTTATCTATTTTTATGTTTTGTAGTGTTGTAATTAGAAAAAAATATATTCTTTTTTGTTTAAATGGGCCCATTAAAGAATGTACATGAACACAAACTATCATTAATAAAAGGAGTAATCTTTTTTTTTGTGGAGGGGAATTCAACCCCTCCAAAAGGCTCTTAGGAAGGTTAAATGGTAACCCTCCTTTGAGTTGTGTTCCTTGTGCTTATGGTTTTCATGATCTTTAATTTATAGTAACTCCAATATGCACAAAAGCAAATATTATCCTTTTATCATAATAATAATAATTTACAAACATGTTTTAAACAACTTCCCAACATACACACAAATCACAAAATCATTTTTATTCACATAAATCATTTAATATGGTTTCAATGTTTTAAACATCTTCCCCACATACACACACAAATGCAAAACCACTCATATTCACATAAATCATTTAACATTTTTACAATATTTTAAACCTCTTCCCAACACACATAAACTTATAAATCACTCTTGTTCACCTAAATTATATAACAATTATAACCTCATTTTTTTTCATTTTTTTTGTTTTGATTTTGATTTTTTTAAGATTTTGTTTCAATATTTATTTTTTATTTTTCTTGTTTATTTAATTATATATTTTTATCATATGTTAGTAGGATATTTATATTATGTTTTTTCTTCTTTTAATATTTATAAATAAATATAATTTAATATTGATATTGATATTTTTACAAATTTAAACTAAATACTAATATATTGTTTAGAGTGTCCGTGTTTGTAAATATTTAAGATTATTTATTTGTATAAATTTATTATATCTAAATGTTTGTGTATTGGTTCTGTTATTTATATACAATAAATATATGCTTATTTTTATATATATTAATGTATTTGGGTTATAATGTATGTTTTGGATTCTTTATTTTGTATGTATATGAATATATTATTTTCAAAATTGAGATAGTATTTTTATTAGTTGCATTTAGATAGTTAGAATTTGTTTGTTAAGGTTTTTATTTTGGTATGTATCAATGAATAGGATATCTACTTCTATATGATGTGTGTGAATGTATTATTAAGAGTGTTTGCATTATTTGTATGTACTTCTTTGGAGTGTTTATTCTTCTATGTTTATGAATGTCTCATTTTGCATGCTTTTGACTATTCTTTCATTAATTTGCATGTATATGCATGTATTGTTTGAGTATATTTTGAGTGTTAGAGTGGTGGGTTCATTGTTTATGTGTATATAAATGTATTTTTTTCAATAGTTGCTTGTATTATCTTAAGTGCTTTCAGTATTCCTTCATTGTTTACTTGTATATGTATGAATGTATTCTTTGTTATACTTGTGTGTATATTATTTACTTGTATTCTTTGTATGTTATGAATCTATTCTTTATTGCATGTGTATGTGTCTTGTTTATTTGTATTCTTTGTATGTGTATGAATATATTCTTTATGTGCATATGAATCTATTCTTTGCTACATTTGTGTGTGTCTTGTTTATTTGTATTCTTTGTATGTGTATGAATATGTCCTTGATATGTGTATGAATCTATTATTTTCTACATTTGTATGTTCCTTGTTCAATTGTATTCTTTGTGTGCATGAACATATTCTTTGCTACACTTGTATGTGTCTTGCATAATTCTATTCTTGCATATATGAATATATTCTTTGCTATATTTGTGTGTCTTGTTTACTTGTATTCTTTGTATGTGTATGAATATGTCCTTGATGTGTGTATGAATCTATTCTTTGCTACATTTGTGTGTGTCTTGTTTAATTGTATTCTTTGTATACATATGAATGTATTCTTTATGTGCATATGAATCTTTATTTGTTATATTTATATACATATTATTTATTTATGAGTGTAGTTTGTGTGAATATATATATTTTTAAATATTTATTTATATGATTATAAAAATACTATCATTATTTTTATATATAAATATATACTATTTAGAATATATTTGTAAATATATTAGTTTAAATATTTGAGAAAATATTATTATTATTATTATTATTTATTTTTATTATTTTCTTTTCATTTTAGATTTTTTTCCATATCAAAATTTTAAATATTGATAATATTAATTTATCATTTTAAAATGAAAAATAATATACATATTACAATAACATTAAAAAGTACATAATATCTCCCGGATGCAGGTGAACGAGACAGGTAATGGGACGATGGTGATGGGAGGAGTAGGCGCGTGGAGTATGTTATGCACCACCTAGCCTCACCTGTTGTCTATATTCAATACCCTGGAGAGCTCATTCATGGCCGTGTTAATGCGGCTCGACATTCTACAGGCCTCCCTGCTCTAATCTGATGGCACCCCACCATTTCAATTTTGTTCCTTTCTCGCGCATGTTTGGCCTCCTTGCAGGTGCAGTGCTCTGCTTTGTGGATGACTGAGGATCCCATGACGTTTAGGCTTGCGGAGTAGCTTCTCTGTTGTTTTCACTGGATCGTCATAGCCCCTTCAGCGTTCTCTTCAGTTGTATGCCCTCCAGCTATCTCAATTCTCCGGTAAACTTGTTAACTCTCCCCCTTCCAGTCTCCCATGTTCAGCAAAGAATTGTTGTTTGTCCTACTCTTTATGCTCTAGGTAACATGACTATCCTGCGACAAAGAATGGGTTGCCGTAGGGGTGGAGTACGTGGTCATCCCTTACGCCAGGCTTCATCCTCTTCTACTGATACGTTCCCTGCCTCTTCTTATGAAAGTCATGCTGCTCCCAGACGAGGTCGTGCTCGTGGCCAGGGACATCAGGTCGCAATATCGAACCCCAATCATGCTCATGAGCACTCGGCCCACTTTCAAATCCTTTGCATGCTAAGAAATCATTCTTTCATTCCTACTGTCACGATTCAGCTAAGTGAGGGTTCAACATGCATGGGTTTGGCAACTCCAAATGCTTCATCGAAGCCAAGGGTGGAAGATTTTCCAAGCACCTCTCAGAATCCGTGCCAGAAGGGTGATGTTCCAAAGAGCTCTGCTTTCCAGGTTAAGCCTGCTCTGGCGTGTTTAAATCTTCCAGGTGAAGGGGGTCTTCCGAAAGAAGAGGGCCTTCCCTCTGATGATGATGACCTCTCCAGTTTCGGTTGTTGGATTGTGGAAGAATTGCCTCCCATGACTCGTGATGCTTGATCAATTTGTCGTTCTCTTTTGCGGTTATCATGTCTGTTCAAGGGGAAATGCTCAGTTGTTTTATGTCTATGTTCAGTTGTCTTCTTTCCATGTTAACAGTTCGAGTCAATAGTATCACCTATGTTAAGTAGTTTTGGAACTCCAGTCAGTCTGCGTTTTGTCATGGAGGTTCCGGTTTAAAGGCTTCGATAATAGTTTTAGTTCTAGTTGGTTTGCTGCTAGTTTTTGTGGGTTATCTTTCAAATCTGTCATGTGAGTAAGCCATTTTCCAGGCTAGACCTCTTGAGGCTACCGCCTCGTTGTAAAAAAAACTTGTATCAATAATAGGAGTAGGCTTATTCAAAAAAACAAAAAAAAGAGTACATAATATCATCCTTCTGAGTACAACCCAATTAGTGATTATTGTGTTATAAAATATTATGGAAACCATGAGACCAAGATTCAAATCCCAAAAAAGAAGAAACAATAACATGAGATTTATAATATCATCAATTTGTAATAACACATCAATTAATTATTTAATATTAAAATCAATACAATAAATAAATTTTATTAATTTTATTTAAAAATTCATTAATTTTATAATTTTCTTTTTCATAATACCAAAATTTAATAATATGTAAAAAAAAACATTAATTCTAAAATTTTATTAATGATAATAATTGTTTTTAAAAATAGTAAAAAAAAATACTTTTCAATTTCATAACATACTAATTAACTTATGAAATAAATGTAATTGCCAACATCATAATATCTATACTCAATCTTCATCATGTGCATAATATAATGTTAATTTAAACATTCATAATAAACCTAATAAATGTGTTGTGTGTGAACATGTCACAATGTAAGTCAATATGTGTAATGTTTGTGGGTATGTGTATGTTTGTGTGCACACTTTTATTGTTGTGTGCATGTGAGTGATTATGCCTCATTGACAATGGATTATGTGGATGCGCATCAGTGGTTAGTCCCATGCCAATGATGGACAATTTTTGGGGTCATATAAGCTCTCACCTTCACGCGGATGACCCTGTTAGTAGAGATTTTTCATCTCTAAGCCAAGAAGAGCTTTCTATATAATACCTTTTAATTTATTTAAAACATAACATTAACTTCAAAACATTAAAATAATCTTTTAATCATATTTAAATAATGTTTTTATTATTTTAAAAACATTTAAATATACCAACTTACCATAAAATAAATAAAATAAATAAATAAAATATATATATATATAAATTATATAACAAAATTATTGAAATAAATTATAATAATTTTTATTATAATAAATATATATTTGTTTTGAGAGGAGATCTCCATAGAAAAGTAATGATAATAAAAAGAAATAACTAAATAAAAAGATTAATGTAATGTAAGTATTTTTATCTAGTCAAAAAAAAAATCAAAATACAAATAACAAAATAAAAATAAACCTAAAAAAAAATCCAAATACAAAATAACATAATAAAAATACCCCGGATGTGGGTGACTCTCCAGATGATTAATGTGATGGGACAGGGGTGGGGCGAGAAGGGACGCCACCTGCCCACCCTGTGCAACAAAGATTATAGCCAATCGACGGATGATCCTTGGCATTTGGCTATCACAACGTTTAACGGCTTCAGTGTAGGCGACTTTGATACTACCAGCCTGTCCTTCGATATGGGTTTCACCTCCACACGCTCTTAACTGTTCTGGACCTCGACTCTCTTGAATGCCATAGTAATGGCGGGTGCAATTCGAGGCAGGACTGAGGGTAATAAATCTAGCCTCCATCATGGGATCGCTCTGGAGCCTCTAATGGGTTTTTGGTCGGGTTATGGCCTGGTGGATGCTGCCTCTAACGGATTGACAGGGGAGACTAAGCTGGGTTTTTTCTTTGATAGACCTGCGGAGCTGCCTCTGTCAGTTCCCTCGATTTTCTCTAAGGCTTCGGGCTCTCGTTTGGTTGAACTTTTGATTAGCCCTTGTTCTACTTCTGTGGTTGCTCGGTCTTGTTCCCACAGCGCCGCTGCTGCTTTCGTTATGCCCCGTCTATGCCATAGGATGAGATGTCGCAGAGGTACCCCTCGGCGGGCGCCCTCTAGCCTAGCCTCCAATTCTCCCTCCCTCTCCAGCAATTTCACATCTTGCCATTACCCTCGCACTCACAGTGGGAGAGGGCGTCTTCATCTACCCAACCATTACCCTGAGACCCGTCCTCCAGAATCCTCTTCCTCTCCCTCTTTCGGCTCTGTGAATTTCAGTTTCAATTTCTCCCTGAACTGTCGCAAGATTACTGCTCATGTTTCGGTGTTCTTTCTCGAGGAAGCCCAAGAGGTGGGAGAGTCCAGCTTTCATCATGAGGGCCTTGGTTCGGTCTCTGTGTCGAATCCATGCTCTTTGCAGGCTGCAGAGGTTCCAACGAGCAATGTTGTTAACATGGTGATGGAGCCAGCGGCCCCGGGTCCGTCTGAGAATGATGCTGCTCGTGCACAAGATCCGCCTGACTTCGGCTGGTGCAGAATCGTGGAAGAGCCTCCAGATGCCTAGTTCTTTCTCTGTTGCTTTGTTTGAGGTCATGCGGTCCATAATAGAGGGCAACGTTTTGCTACTGCTCATAACTTTTGTTAATGCTAATAAGCTAGGGTTCAAAATTTGTAAGCTCTGTAATGTCCAAAAGATCATCACTGGTTCCCCTACGTGGGATTGGATTACACGGTCTCGTCTAAATTCTGTCTTGGGCAATTTTTTCTGTTTCTATCTACCTCTCCTTCTGGGCAGTTGCTTTAGACTTCGGTCATGATGTAATTGTACCCCTTTAATGTAAATAGAGTAGTTTTATTTAGAAAAAAAAACATAATAAAAATAAACCTATAAAAATAAAAATGACCCATGGTATTCATTCTGAACATACCCTATTTAAAGGGTGAAATTAAATTAGCCCAGATCTATTTTAACTCTGGAACTAAGAAACGTGGACAAAGAATAAATCTCTTTTCACTCTAAAAAATGTTTTCATCTAAAGAGATTAAAACATTTTTGATATTTAGATGTGTTAAAATATTTTTGATATTTAAATGTGTTAAAATGAAACTTAGACTAGTTATATTAATATCTAACTTTTTAATTTTATCATACATTTTACAATTATAAAATCAATTAATTAATTTTTAATAATATATTATTATGTTTATAGAACACTTTTAATTATTAAAATATAATAATAATAACATATAATAAAATAAAAAATATATATAATATTTATATAATTGAAATTTCAAATATAATTAAGTTGTTTAGCCCCACGGGGTAGGCGAGTTGGTAATCGCATGGCGGTGTAGTTCATGTGTAAAGCGGAATCCGTATTTGAGGTCACAAGTTCAAATCCCCTGGACTTACCTTGGTGACACGTTATAGCGGGCAGGCACAGAGCCCAGGGGTTATAGTGGTGGCGGCCAAAATCGACCCCGT
>APFE031377484.1:0-10775 GCA_000404065.3 Pinus taeda
TGAATCCCAATGATTCGTCGGATCATGGTGACTAGAACTTTGTTGATTGCTTCAACTAGACCATTTGCCTGTGGGTAATATGGAGTGGAACTATCGTGATGCAGGCCAAGCTGATCTGTAAGTTCAGTCATCATGATGTTTCGAAAATGACTCCCATGGTCAGTGATAATTGCTTGAGGAACACCAAACCTAGCAATTATATGATTGAAAACGAAAATCGCAGCAGTTTTGCCGTCTGCCGAAAATTTAGGCATCGCCTTGGCCCACTTGGTAAAATAATCTACCGCAAGGATGATATACGCATTCCCCCCGGCCGAGTGAGGGTTACATGTAATAAATTCGATACCGCATTTTGTGAATGGACCGATGACAATTATAGGGTGGAGAGGAGCAGGTGGAGCGTGCATCTTATGATCAAAAATTTGGCAATTGTGGCATTTCTGGACTACAGTGATACAATCTTTGAATAAGGACGGCCAGAAATAGCTAGCGCGCAAGATCTTTTGGGCTATGGCATACCCAGACATATGATCGCCACACGCTCCAGAGTGACAGTCACTAAGAACCTTTTCAGCCTCGTCATGAGTAAGAGAACAACGGAAAACAGAATCCACCCCACAATGATAAAGAGTATCTTCAATAATAGTGTAAGGTTGGGATTGGAATCGTATTTTCCGACACTGAGATCGTGAGATGTCAAGCCGAAAAGATTGGGTCTAGAGATAGACAATGATATCTCCATACCATGGATCAACGGTGCTGATAAGGAAAAAGGATTCATCCGCAATGGGTTCTTCTGCCACATGTTCAGTATCAACACGAGGGAAGTCACACATCAATTCCGAAAAAACCAAAGACTTCTTTGACTTGGCCTTCTCAAATTCCAAAGAAAAATTCCCACAGGATTACAATCCATTTGGAATACTTGCGCCCTAGCAATTATTTAGTCAAAATGTATTTCATAGGGTTACAGTTAGAAATGACCATGGTTTTGCGTAACAAAATGTAATGACAAAATCGCTGAACAGCTTGTACTGCTACCAAGGCCTGTTTCTCCACATGTGAATATTTTAACTCAGTTGGAGTTAGAGTTCGACTAAGATAATAGATCACATGTTCACTTTCGAATTCATCCTGTTGAACTAAAACCATCCCAATGGTGGAATGGGAAGCGGCAAGATACAAGAAGTAATCCTGGTTGTAGTTGGGAGGATGCAATAACGGCGCATGGGTCAACGCTTGTTTAAGTGCATCAAAAGATTTGTCAGCTATCTCGTCCCAAAAGAATGGAGTCTTTTGTTTCAACAACCGGGTGAAACCTTTTGTAATCTCAGCATAGTTAGGAATGAAACGACGTAAAAAGTTTTCTTTCCCTTGCAAACTCTGGAGTAGGTGAAGAGTCGAAGGAGGTGGTAACTTGATGATGGCTTTGACCTTCGAAGGATTGACACGAATGCCAGCTTTGGATACAACAAATCCCAGTAAGCGACCCGTTTCGATATAGAAAACACACTTGTGAGGATTCAGCCTAATCCGATAATGCCTACATCTCATAAAAATTGCTCGTAAATGAGTGAGATGGTCAGCTCTACGTAAAGAATGGGCAGGTAAATCATCAAGATAAGGCTGCACAATGTGCTTGATGTCATGAAACGCATAAGACATAGCCCTTTGAAAAGTTGCTCTGGCGTTTTTCAATCCAAAAGGTAACTTGAAATAAGAAAATGTCCCCCATGGACAGATGAATGTCGTTTTTGGTTGATCGGCAGGTAGAATGTTAATTTGATTGTAACCGGGAAATCCATCCATAAAGGAGAAAATTTCACTACCGACACAATCATCAATAATTTGATCGATATAGGGTGTTGGATAATCGTCCTTGGAACAAGAACGATTGATATCCCTATAGTCAATACATATTCTTATTGTCCCCTGTTTTTTAGTAATCGGAACAATATTTGATACCAAATCCGTCAAAGGAATTGGATAAATGAAACCCGCTTTAAGTAATTTCTTAACTTCTGTTTTGATGGCAACAACTTTTCGTGGGTGTATCTGACGCAAACGTTGCCGGACGGGTTTAGCATCTGGGTAGGTTTTGATCTCATGAACAACAATTGAAGGATCAATTACTGGAATTTCCTCATAGGACCAGGCAGACACGTCACAAAATTCTTGAAATAGGGCTTTATATGTTTTGACTTCAGTGTTCGTACAAGAAGTACCTATGTGAATATTTTCAACAATCCCAGGTTTGACTGAAATATCGATAGGAACCGTTCGAGAAATATTGGCTAAATTTTGTTCAAAATAAGGATGTTTCAATGGATTTTGTGGTTCTTTGACATATTCAGCAGTAAAAATAGAGGAAAAATCATTTTCAAAATGATCAATCTCAGGTAAAAACGAAGATTGATGATGAAGATCTTCCCATGGTAACGAATCAACAGACAACAGTTCCCGAATTTGTTCATCGGTATGAACAGTTTCAGAAAAGGTTGTTGAATCTGAGGTTGAGATTGAAAGTGATTCTCCATGGATCTCATTCACTAGATCAAGATTGGTTTAATTTGAGTCAGAAAACGACTATACATCCTGATAAGCAACTTCAAAGGGAGTCAAAGGCATGGCATCACCAAGGGACTCCACCTCGGAATCAAATGGAATGATCCAAGGATCATCAAGAATAATAGATTCTAATGAAATCATATGAATAGTCGCGAAAGGAGATGGTACGTTGGGGCGAGGAAATGAAAAAGTTCTGAGTAAACCCGAATCTTTAACTAGTCCTACCCCAACATCCTTATAAGGGATAGCGGTTTTACCAACATGTTGAATACTCTTAGCAGAGGATGGGTCGGACGAAAAGTAATTTAACTGATCTATTGTAACAATCTTTCCATTATGTGGAAACTTAATAAGCCGAAAGATCGATGAAACAACAACAGTCATGGCGTAAGACCAGCTACGACCCAAAAGAAGGTTGTAATCCAGAGGGGCATCAACCACCTCCACATCTAGATTAACATTTTTTTCCTTCAACCCCTATAGGTAAGTCCTGCAAAATGCCATACGGATGAAACCGTTAGCCATCAAAGGCCTTTAGAATCATCGGGGATTGATTAAGTGTAGGAGAACCAAGGGTTTTCCAACACTGTATCGACATAATACACGTTGAAGCTCCCTCATCAATCACAGTCCTAAGCAAGGGCTCTTTTTTGACTAACACTTGGAATCTGGAAAAGCCATTTGATGACAGGTAAATGGGTGTAACTATTTTTCTAAATCGGGAAGACTATGAGGTTTGAGATCCTGAGATCAACAGCTCCTATAAGCCGACAATTAGCATTTTACGTGTGCTAGACAGATTGTAGGCACTCCAAGGCCGACATTACTAAAGGGGAAACATCTAAATCTTCAGCAATGTTATAGTTGTGAGCAGCTCTCACATGTGGATTGAAAGCTGACTTTCGAAGTATACCCTTAGCGGGCGGTTTGATTACTAAGTCGGGATTAGGTTTCTCGATCTGTAGTGGATCGGAATCGGACGAAGCTGAGGTTGATAGATTGGAATTAGAAGATTTTGCCTCTTTACCACCAATAGGACTCTTACTTCCATAATCTTGCGATCATGTCGCAATCCTTACATGTGACATCATCATTATGGGCTCTTCCGAGGCACTAGAGGAAGAACCTATCATCTTACTGTCTTGACTTGGAAAAGGATCCTTCAAAATAGCAGGTGTTTGTGAACCTTTGACAATTTTCGCAACCTCAGCATGATGTGGACAATCTCTTGTAAAATGCTCCTCATCGCAGATGAGACAAGGATAGCGAGGTTTACGTTTCTTTTCAGTGGATTCAGGTTTATCAAATTTCTCCTACGAGTTTTGCTTATTCTTCTTCTTGCCTTTCTTCTTACTGTTAGATTTTGATTTGGCCGTAGATGATTCCACGACATGGACATCGGCAAAAATTTCAGTTGAAGACTCTCCCTTCGGGGAATTTGGTATAGTTATAATAGGAGAAGAATTCTTAGAGGATTTCTTCTTACTCTTGGTATTAACAGTACCAATCATACCGTCAACGGCATGAGACCCTGAGGGAGGTGCAGTTATTTGATTTTGTTTCGGAAGGTCGGGGATTTTCTCGTGTAAAGTACCTGACTGCGTATAAACTAAGTCAAGGTACTGAGCTTGAGAAATTAGCTTCGCTCTCTGGTTAACTACTCTGCATTGCGCTACATCTTCAGTTTTTTTAGTAATAACGGATTCTACAAACCATTCTGCCACTTGGTCCGGGGAATTGTGCGACTCCGTTGGGGACTTGCGATTTGTTTGTTTTTGATGTTTTCTTTGCTTTGACTTGAGAAACTTGAGTTTTGGTTTCTGATTTTGCCTTGATGTGTGTGGGATTGGGTACTTGTTAGATCCTGGTTTGATTTTTATTTTTCGAATTTTTGGAAGAGGACCGCACCTTCTGCGTTAGGTACAGTGCGGACCTATCTGCACTGTTACAGTGTAACACTGAGTGACACCGCACTTGGTTCTACTGGGGGCCTGCGGACCCTATCAAAAGTTTTAAAAACCTAAGATCCATCCGCTCAGTTAGGTTTAGTTTTTGTCCATAGCTATTAGTTTATGCCCAGACTTGCACTTGTCTTGACGAAAGTTCCTTGTGAGTTAGTTTTCATTGGCATTCTCGTTCGAAGTGATTTTCTAGAAGTTTTGCCTATTGGATTGATTTTTGCTTAGTCTTTGTAGTAGCTCAGAGATCAGAAGCCTTAGAGCCTCAGATCACCCTGGTATCTCTGGTCTTCTTGCTGAGTTTGACTAGCTTATAAAATCTATCCTTGAAGAGAGCTAGATCCCATTTGTCTCTTTTGCAAAAATTTGATTAAACTTGATTGAAAGTTTTGAATTTCATTTTTTATTAAAACATAATTGGGTGTTTGTGATTAGTTTGTTGAGCTGAATAAATTGATCCTTAGTTAGATGAAAAACTAAGTTAAGCATCCTCAAAAATATTTCAAGTTTCTTTTCAATCCATTTTTCGTTTAGGTCTCAAGATTAGATTATAGTTTTGAGTTTTTCATAGACATTATAAAAGCTTGTTGAAAAAATTGCTTTCCATAGTTTTTTAGAGTTTTTCTAGAAATCTTAAAATCTCTCTTAAAAGAATTGTTTGTTCTTGTAGTTTTTGATTGTTGAAAAGCAAAGGGATTTTCCGTGAGCGTGATTAGTAGTCTCGTTTTTAAAGTTCTTTGAAAAAGACAAAAAGTTTTCCTTTCAGTTGTATGTTAAGAGAGAGATTTGATTTTCAAAGCATTGCATTTTCAACTCTTCCTTAGCTAGAATTTAGTTGAAAAGAAAAAAAAATTGTTATCATCTTAGGTGCATTTTTTAGTGTTTTAGAGTTGAGTCTTCACACCATAAAGTTTCATCTCCACACCCATTGACTTAAGAAACAAACAATAAAATTAAAGCTTAATTAAAATTCATCTAGCAATCTTTTTATTTTCTAGGACTCTTTTCACCAACATAGCTTAGGCTAGTATCTTGGAGTAGGGAGTAATTAATTCTCCAAGATAGTTTAAACAAACGAGTAGTCGATCTTGCGGTATGGAGAAATTCCAATTGTTACATCTATGCTCTGGGAACGCTCCTCTTAAAGGAGAAGCACGAGATCATATATGAACCAGTGTGGGAATCAATCCTTCCTCATTGGGAACGATAGAAGATATTCACGTATTAAAAACGGTAAACCTCAGATTGACCATTATCGAGGAGCCTAGGGTCACTTGTTGGTAAACCTTGCATTATGTCAAGGAGCCTTCAAGGGGATTGAGCTTGTTACTCTGCCCTTGTGTGCATATTGGATCATAGACTGTTCCCCCAGGTATATTTGTTTCCATTGGTGACCTTAGTGGCCATAATCTTTAGGATTCTTTCCTAGGTGACGGTGGAGGGAAGATCCCACTGTACGTGGAGCAGACGTCGACTAGACTCACTTGGACTCTCTGGGGGGTTATCTTCACTCAAGACGGTTATATTGGAGAAACTTGTGCCAGTCTGTTTCATTAAGCAGGTTGTCGGGGTAACTGTTCCAACCGCCATTTCTGTATTGAATTCTGCAACGTTGGATTTCATCACCAACTAGTTTTTTCGGTCCGGAAAGTTACTGTTTGTGTGTGGTTTGACTCCTAGATTTGATAGCACGTGTTAATTTGTTTGTTTTTACTTTTAGAGACCATAGGTGTGAATTGTGAATTTTAATTGTTAGGTGTGAATTGTAAATTGTTAATTTTAGTTTTAAATTGTTAATAAAATTCACTGAAGTTGAATATAATGGCAAATGTTCCAGAATTTATCAACCTAGGAACCCCTCCTAATGAGAATCCTAGTACTTTTCCTTACTTTGGAAATGTTGGTCCTCCTTATATGGCTACTTTGTCATTACCTGGATTTACAATAGGTTTACCCATATGGTTATTTTCAACTTCGTTGGCCCAAAATACTCCAATTGTTCCACCTCAACCGAATGCTTCACCTCAACAGAGTTCACCATCTCAACATTACCAACCTTTTGTTAACCCTTTACCTTCTTCGCCTAATTTTTCTTCCTCCATTTCTTCCTCTTCGTTTGGTAAAAGCCTTGATGCTAGTAACCAAGAGGCTAAGAAGAAGAAGAAAGGGAAGAAGAAAAAGAAGAAGAAGAAGCAAAATAATAACGAAGTTAACCACCACCCGTGGCTGTAAGTGTTAGTTGTGTTGAGGAAACCTCCAACATGCATCATAAACCAAAATACCCTTGCAAGCTTTGTAAGGGTGACCACTTCCTTGTCAATTGTCCTGGTATTCCAAAGGTCTTGGAAGAGTGGTCGAAAAAATCTCATCAACTTTCCATTGATCCATCAACCAGTGATAGTCAAGTTCCTGGGAAAAAGGGTAAAGTTAGGTTTCCTTGTAAGTTATGCAATGGGAGTCATCAAACTCATATTTGCCCTTACATGGATGAAGCCTCAAAATTGTTGGAAAACCTTACTGTTCCACAGCAAGAATTTCCAACTGGTTACCGTAAACTTTTACCCAACCTACCGTCAACTGACAAAGTGATTGATCTAATTTCAATTACGGTCGATCCCACTTTTCCATTAGAGAGTGAAACTCATGTCACTCAGGTTGATGATCCATTAGTTGATCAAGTGGTCGATTCAATTTCACATTCGATCGATCCCACTTTCCCTTTAGAGAGTGAACTTCATACCGCTCAAGTTCTTTTTGTTACATCAAATTCCTCTACGCCGGGGGGCACTTCACCTATTTCTACCAAACCCCCTCCAAGTACTAAGGTCCTTTCCTTTGATTGGAACAGACTGACAGAACCTCGTCTTCCTTCCTCCATCCCTTTCCAAATCATTGTCAAGGCTGGTGGTAGGGACATGCATCGCACACAGGTAGATGAAGGTGTTTCTGTTAGTATTTTATCCTCAACTACTTGGAAATCTTTGGGTTCCCCTCAGCTTGGGCCTATTACGCAGAATCTAAAAGCTTTTAATAGAACCATTAGTGAACCTTTAGGGATCCTTCCTAAGTTTTCTATTACCTTGGAAGGTAAAATTGTCTATATTGATCTTATGGTAGTTCAAAGTCCCTAGGATTTCAATTTACTCCTTGGGTGAGACTATGTTTATGCAATGAAAGTTGTCGTATTGACACTCTTTCGCGTGATGTCTTTCCCTCACAATGGAAATATTGTGATTGTAGACCAGCTTTCATTCCCTAGTCTTGTTTCAACTACCAATAATATGACAGCCCTAAATGTTCTTGATTCTAAAGTGGTATCTACCCCACCACGGGTTAATTATGTGGCAACTGGTCCCATGTTTTCAGTTACCGATGTAAGTGAGCCTCTCACTGTTTGCTCATCTTCCTTTGATTTAGATCCGGTAATTGACATGGAAAACTCTACGGGATTACCTGAACGCGATTTTCTTATCCCTTTTGAGTCCCTTGACATGTGTTCCTTCCAGAGAACTTTTCTTCCTTCTGATGAAGACCTCTTGGAAGCCATGATCAAGGTGCGTCCATTGACATGTCTTTCTTCCAATTGGAAGCCATGATCAGTGGCCATGAGGACAGTTTTTTCCTGTACCAACCTCGTTAAAAAATGAAACAGGCTGTTACGAGGATAGTTTTTGCCTGTATCAACCTCGTTAAAAAATGAAATAGGGTGTCACGAGGATAGTTTTTGCCTGTATCAACCTCGTTAAAAAATGAAATAGGGTGTCACGAGGATAGTTTTTTCCTGTATCAACCTCGTTAAAAAATGAAACAGGCTATTGCGAGGATAGTTTTTTCCTGTATCAACCTTGTTAAAAAATGAAAAAGGATGCTATGAGGAAAGTTCCTTTTACTGTGTCAACCTCGTTAAAAAATGAATCAGTGAGTATGAGGATAGTTCTTTTACTGAGTCAACCTCCTTAAAAATGAATCAGCTAGATTTTAGGATATGTAGGTAGATTTTAGAAAGTAGGATTTTGCGAGGACAGTTCCTGTTACTGAGTCAACCTCGTTAAAACATGAATCAGGTTAGAGGATAGTTCCTGTTACTGAGACAACCTCATTAAAAAATGAATCAGGTATGAGGATAGTTCTTTTCTTGTGTCAACCTCCTTAAAAATGAAACAACTCCCTTTTCAAGGTAAATATTGAAAGTAAACCTTCATTTGAGTGCAATGAAGCCTGGGGGGCATGTACCTCGCTTGGCATCATTATGCTGGGGGCATGCTTTTTTGAGCATAGTTCCTCGTCTTGTGTCAAGCTCATTAAAAAATGAAACAAGGGTAGGTTAAGTAGGTAGATTGTAGAGAATAGTCATGAGCATAGTTCCTTATCTTGTTTCAAGCTCATTAAAAAATGAATCAAGGATTTTAGAGCATAGTTCCTTGTCTTGTGTCAAGCTCGTTAAACAATGAATCAAGGTTTTTAGAGTAAAGTTTTTGTTAGGTAGATAGTAGAGAGTAGTCTTGAGGATAGTTCTTTTCCTGTGTCAACCTCATTAAAAAATGAAACAACTCCCACAAGTCTTTCCAAGATCTTGAAAGTAAAGCTTAATTCCATCCACATCATTGAATGCAATGAAGCTTGGGGGGGCATGTACCCCGATTTGCGTCATTATGCTGGGGGCATGCGAATAACAAGCATAGTTTTTCATTTCAATCTTGCGTAAACATGAAACCGAAGCTGAGCATAGTTCTTTTCCTGTGTCAAGCTCGTTAAAAAATGAACCCCGATTTGCGTCATTATGCTGGGGGCATGCGAATAACAAGCATAGTTTTTCATTTCAAGCTTGCGTAAACATGAAACCGAAGCCGAGCATAGTTCTTTTCCTGTGTCAAGCTCGTTAAAAAATGAAACAAATCCTCCTCTAATTGAGTCGAGAGTTTGACTAGACCTCATAGATGATAAGTTGTATATTTAGGTTAGTTATTTCAGTTTTTTGCATAGTTTTCTTATAGTTTGAGGTCAAGCCTTTCAAAAATGATCTCGTAACTGAACCTTCATTTCATCCAACTGGTCGAATGAAATGAAGCTGGGGGGGCACGCGCTCTAGTAGTTATGCTTAGGGGGCATCAAGCACAGTTTTTTCTCTGTTTCAAGCTTGTAAAAAAATGAAACTACTTCAAAGCATAGTTTTTCTTTGTTTCAAGCTTTTGTAAAAATGAAACCTATCTTGAGTCAATTTCGGTTATTTTCAAGACTCATTAAACTCATGAAAAACCCCGAGATTATTTTTAGGATAGTTATTTCAGTTTTTTGCATAATTTTCTTATAGTTTTAGGTCAAGTCTTTCAAATAATCTCGTGAGTACATTTTTATCATTTTTTCGAACTCGTTAAAACTTACGAAAAATTGAAACATCAGAGTCATCTTTTAAGCCCTTTTCTGACTTCTAAAAAAATGAAAAGATTGCCGAGCGTTTCTTTTACACTCGTTAAAACGGAATTAAAAGAGGTCCTCTTACAGCCCTTTTCTGACCGAAAAAACAAGAAAAGATTGCCGGATTTTTGTCGTTTCAAGTTCGATATTGGAAATAAAACGGCGTGTCCTTGATCGCTTTTTACTTTTCACGTCAAAGACACTAACTATGAAAATATCCTTGGTCGCAAGATCAAGCGGTTCTCCTAGGTATTATTTTATACTTTTTCGGGCTTAGGAGACACAACTCTACGAAAAATTTCAATATGGAGTCTTCTAAGTTTTTCAGACTCTCTAAATATGAAAAGCGCCGAGTTTTTCCTATACTGGACTCGTTAAAATTTTACAGTAAAGGACTTGTTCTATTACAAACAGGAACGGACCACTCCTTCTTAGGGTTCGCATAAAAAACTAAGTTGGACTCATCCGAAGGATGAGCTTACAAACATGCATATGTTATCCTCCTCAAGCTTGTAAAAAAAATAAAAAAAAATAAAGAGGTACTTGCCAGAAATGGTGGGGGAAAAATGAGAAGAATGAGCCTATTTGATATCCTTTTGTCTCAAGAAAAAACCTTACTACCACTTTCATTCACCTGGGTTGGGAAATCCTTTACCTAATAGTTGATAAAACCATATTGAAAGTATTCAACCGGTTTCTGGGTATTAACTTTGGGTCAATCATCACCAAACCATCTGTCATGTCGTTATGTGTTCAAGAGCTCAATGCAAATAAGCCATTCATCTGCAAAATATCTGTCATCCATCTTGACCATCCCTAAGTCAGTCCTTGCAA
>APFE031377484.1:11157-46172 GCA_000404065.3 Pinus taeda
TCACATGGCTAGAATCGTACCAATTCGGGAACAGAAATGAAGACCCTGGATCTAGTTTCCACCATCCAGGCTGCGAGGAGTTTTGTATTCATTATGTTGTAGACCGATCATAAACAGATGGCTGCCCATACTGTGTCTACATGAGTCTATGAGTATGATGTACTATGAAATCATTCCTGTATCAGAGTAGTAGTTAGTCTGTTAGTTAAAGTTTTTGATCTGAGTATGGGAATGCCTACCTCAGCGATGATATAATCTTATACATGTATTTTGTGTTGAAAATTGCAGGTTTTGACCGGGCTCTCCACAAGATGATCCTCGAAATGATAAAGTACTTCACCCTTCCTATATGATATAACACCCTTATCTATTACAGGCTTCGTACTTTAGGGGGCAATCTGTTACACTGAAATTTGTCACCATGACTATCTGCAGTTAATATGGCTCCATCAATAGTCATATTATCCTCCTTGTTAAGCCTCATACCTCTGTTCTTCATGTCAAACTTCAAAAAGAGAGAAAGTCACTTAAAAACATGTTTATCTCTGGGTACGCAGGTTCTCTCTACCTTGCCTGCGTGTACGCACTCCAAACACACTGTACCTGCGTACTTGTACGCTCTGTAAGCCAAAGGTTGGGTGCGTACCCCTGTAAAGGTCAAAAGGCGCGAGTTTCATCTTAAAAAAGTTACTTGTGGTCACTTCTAGAGCCTTTCTAGAAGAGTGTTTGACGTGTATTGAGCGCCTCCAGATGGTTCATGCATCCCTATGATAGAGGAACTTATCCCATCAAGAGAGGAGCTACCCCATCCAAAAGAGGGAGTATCCCATTGATGTTGGACCTGAATAACTTCCTCTTGAATACTATAAATAGGCATTGGGCCAAAGGAGGGGAGGTTGAAAGCTGAACATTCTAAAGGGTAAATGCTGCTGGATTAGGACTTCCATTGTTGACTTGTGAGGAGAGATCACTATCCTTCCTTGTTGCCATATTGGGAGTGGGTGAGCTTGTCAAAGTAGAGGAAATCTCTTGTTGGACTCTGGGAGGAGCTTGCACAACACCAAGGCTCAGGTTGTAATGGTTCCTTTTTTGTTTCCTTAATACAAATAAGTCCATTCTTCTCAATGATTTGTTGTTAATGAATTATTTCATGTACTCCTTGGTCTATGTGATGAATATGCTTTGTTTTATGATGAATATTTAGGTGTTACGTAATCGTTTGCTTTGTTAGTGTATGCAGGTCTTAAAGTGAAGGAGGAGCTCATCTGGATCAGCAAGGCTGGACTGCTACAACAAGCGTTGGACCTAAGGTAAGATCGAAAAAACACTTGATCTCTCATAGAATAACGTGTATTTAGAGAAGGATTGCTCTTGTTTGGTTTGTTTGTCACTAGAGAGTCTTAGACTCCTAGGGAGGTTAGGTTTGTCCGCAAACATAACTCTTTCCGCATGACAGTTACCAATATTGTTGGGCCCTCAGTGGGTCCCACTAGTGGTGGTCCTTCAACCTCAGCATCTGGAGTTGTAAATCCCATCGGTAGTATTCCACTCTCTTTCGCTTCCATTCCGGCAGGGTGGACA
Source organism: Pinus taeda (assembly GCA_000404065.3). NCBI lineage: Eukaryota > Viridiplantae > Streptophyta > Pinopsida > Pinales > Pinaceae > Pinus > Pinus taeda. The sequence continues at coordinate 12,739 of APFE031377484.1, forward strand.
TATGAGCAACACATGTTTTATCTTCAAAATCTAGATCTGCATAATCCGTTGCATTATTACGATCCTCGAGGGACTCATATTTATCATACTGGGTCCCTCCCTACTCAGTCTACGGTTGAGGTTTTCATTCCATTATCCGTTTCCTGGGCTCGTACTACTTTCCATGGTGGCCAAGAGCAACCTTCCGCTTTCCAAGGACCACCGTACCAAGGGCAGCCATATCAAGGGCAGTCGTACCAAGGGCAGTCGTATTAAGGGTTGTTGTATTAAGGGTAGCCATATCAAGGACAACCTGTTGGCCCACAAGAACAACCCTTGCAAGGACAACCTTCGGCCTTTACGGGTTCCTCTTTCACCTACCTAGGGCAACCTTCTGGTCAACTCGGTTAGCCTCAATTCGAGCCAAGCCAACCCGTTGCTCAGCAAGGTCCACCCTCTGGATAAGTAGGCCAACCTCAGATCCAACAAGGCCAACCTATTGTCTAGCCAGGTCAACCCTCTAAACAAGTAGGCCAACCTCAAATTTAGCAAGGTAAACCTACTCTTCAACCAGCCTCAGCTTTAGCAAGGTCAATCTATTACCCAACAAGCTCAACCTTCTGGGAAAATAGGTCAACCTCAGTATCAACAAGGCCAGCCTTCTAGCCAGTTGGGTCAACCTCAATTTCAACAAGGACATCCGTCCAGTCAAATCAATCCATCTCCTAGTCAATCGGGCGCTCAAACACCCATTGTTTCTTAAACCCCACCCAGTTTCCAGACTCAAGCTAGACTCCAGACCTAACCTGGTCTCCAAACTCAAGTTGGATTTCAAGCTCAACCTGTTTATCAAATGCAGCATGGGCCTCAGGCGCAGTTTGGAACTCAGCCGCAATACGGTCTCCAAGCACTTCAGCAACCCCAATGGCAACCTCAAGCTGCTTCGTATCAGAATTATCAGCAACCACGGGTCAATCCTTATCAAAATTTTCAACAGCCCTATGTTGCTCTTGTCAGTCAAGCTGGTAACCAATGGGTTATTGGTGGTCAAAACCCAAGTCAACCGTCAGGTTATACTTATAAACCCTATGGGTAGAACCCTTACGGACAAAACCCTTACGGGAAAAATCCTTCAGGTCAAAACCAATGGAGGCAGCAAGGGATTGGATGGAACCCTATCAGAAGCCTATGATGTCTTTTAATCCTCAATTACCTTTCCTGGAAAACTTGGAACTACTGGATGTGTCCAAGCTGACAAATGATCCAATCCTTTATAATCCATATTGGCCGCCAGTTCCGACCAAAAATCCCAATGATTGTCCTAAATTCAAAAGTAAATATGTAGAGGACCCTCAAGCACATGCCATGACTTATCATCTCTGGTGCTCATCTAACTCATGGCATGACGATTCTATCCGCCTCCATCCTTTCCAACGAACTCTCACTGGTTCATCTACGAAATGGTATATTGAGCTTTCTCGTAGAACTTTCTAGGATTTCAATTCGCTTGCTATGGCATTTCTTACTTACTTTGAGTTACCGATTCGTTACAAAATGGGGACACACCTCCTTACATATTTGAAATAGGAAACAGTGACACACATCTCCGATCATATCCATGAATGGAGAAGGCGACGTCGTTTGATTAAGTTCTGGATCCCTGATCAGCTTCTGACTGACTGGTTTACTACCTCGTTTGTCGGTCCAGTAGCCCGCAATATTGCCATGGGGGCATGTGTCACTGAAGAGAAAGCTATTGTGCATGCTCAGTATCTCGACTTGGTTTATTCCTAGTACGGTACACTGTATGATTATTTTCCTTATGCTCCGCGACCCGAAACTTCTAAGGCTCCGTCAACACCATCTGTCGACGGTGTCATTGGTTCTGTTACTTCATCCTCCCGAAAGTCTTCCGCGACCCCTGCGAAGCAAAAATCTACCGCTCCAAATGAAAATTCTTCTCAGGCCCCATCTAATCCTGGTAAAACTTCCGAACTCAATGTCATTCAGTCCACCGCGGCAGACAAAGCTTCGAAACGTAAGAAAAAGGGTAAAGGCAAAAATAAAGCCAATCCACCAAAGCAGGACCCTCATAAGCCTCCAGCTAATGAAGGTACCAAACGCAAACCCAAGTACCCTTGTTTCATCTGTGACGAGGATCACTATGCTAAAGACTATTCCAGATGGTCTGAGGTTAGTCGTTTGCTTAAAGGCACCCCTGGAACTGCTGTTATGCTTAAGAAGCCTTTCCCCTCTCAACAAATCCAAATGGTGGTCGATCAACCTCAATTCTCTTCCACTTTTGTCTCTCAAGTTTTCATGGATGGGACTATTCCCATTCATATCAGTACTCGATCGAAAGTATACCCTTCGCCCACCGGAAAGGAACCTCAAGTCCCTTCAAGTGTTCCTTCGTCCAGTACTAGCCCTCTACATATTGAGCGGCCTAGTACCGAGTCAGTCATTCAACCTCCTACCAAGGGAATGCTCCAAAAATATTCTTACAACCCTAATGCTCATGCCGCGCATCACTATAACATTGTTGAGAACTTAGCCCAAGCCCCTTCGGCTATGTTTGCTTTGGAAGTCCTCAAGAGTTGTCCCTCCCAAAGTAAGTCTCTGCTATCAACCATTAGTGGCATTGACCTCGCTAATTTGGATTTAATCACTTTCATTCTTGACAATCATGTACCCCAATTGCCTCATCAGATTGCTTTCCTCATTCAAGTCATCATTAACTCAAAAAATATTCATCACACTGTTATTGATGAGGGTGCCTCCACTTGCATCATGTCTGTTGCTTGTTGGAAGGCCATCGGTTCCCCGATGTTGAGTCAATCTCCTAATACCTTGGAAGCCTTTGATGGAAGTGATTCCCATCCTTTTGGTATCCTCCCACATTTTCCCATCACTCTAGAAGGGAAGACAGTTGAGGTTGAAGTCGAAGTTGTTGATGCAAATTTGACTTACAACCTTCTCTTAGGTTGAAGCTGGATGTATGCCATGCGCACTGTGGCTTCATCTCTATTTTGTGTCCTTCATTTTCCCCATCAAGGGAAAATCATCATGGTTGATCAACTGTCCTTCTTCACCTCTTCTTCTTCGGATGGAAACATGCCATTTGTGGATCTACCTCCATTACCTATGAAAACGTGGGCGCTGGACTTTTTAAATATCCTGCCCTTATGGGTGTCTTTTTACTCCTGCCTCCCAACATTTCCCCCATTAACATGATTTTTGTCTATTCTGATCCTTGGGTGGTCCCTCCCATCGATCAGGTAGACTCCTGGGGTGATGTCATGCCATTGAGTCCTGCAGAGCTCAACTATGTAGAAATTGTTTCCGCATCAGCTTCATCCTCTGATCTTGCTCCATCAAGCAGGCCTCTCGACACGTATGTACAATCCCCTTTGCTCAAAGATAGTGTTTCTTCGGATCCGTTAAATGAAATCATTCCTTCCGATGAAGTGATTTTAGAGACTATGTCTTTCGAGGAACCTCCTTGGTTCGATCATCACCATCGCTCCTCGTTTCTCCCAAGCCATGGGGCTATGACTACCTGTCTAGAGAAGTTTGCTTCTTGTGTCTCCTCATAGCCACTTCAAATTCCTATTCAAGTTCATGAATTTTTCTCTGAAGGCAATATGGGGAACATTATGCAAACTATGCCCATTGACATCTTTGTCAAACCAAGGATTGTTTAGAATATCCACATTGGAGTTACCTATACTCCAGAGGAGTTTCAGCTTTATACCGATCCATTCAGAGAATTTTAGGACGTTTTTGCTTGGTCATATGAAGAAATGCCCAGTATTGACCCTAGTATCGTGGTGCACGAGATCCCTACGTACCCTGGTGCCAAGCCTGTTCGACAACGTTTACGCCCCGTGCACCCGAGAAAAGCCGCGGCTATTAAGGAAGAAGTTGAAGAACTTCTTAAGGCAAGGTTTATTTACCCTATCCCACTGATTGATTGGGTCTCTAATATTATCCCTGTGACCAAAAAGCAGGGCACTATTAGGGTTTGTGTTGATTATCATGACATCAACCGTGTGTGTCCAATGGATAGTTATCCTATGCCCTTATCGACTAGCTCTTCGACAATTGTGCTGGGAGTGATATTTACTCGTTCATCGATGGATTTTCTGGTTACAACCAGATTAATATTTCACCTGCCGATCAGCACAAAACTTCCTTCATCTGCCCGTGGGGCACCTTCGCTTACAAGAAGCTTCCTTTCGGCCTTAAAAATGTCGGTGCTACCTTCCAGCGAGCAATGTCCTACGCATTTCATGATATTCGTCACATTGTTCATCCATATCTGGATGACCTCCTCGCTTATTTAGCGAAACGATCTGGCCATCCCAATCATCTCCGCGAGATTTTTCTTTGCTGTCGACATTACCATATTCGTCTTAATCCACATAAGTGTGTCTTCTGCGTCGAATCCAGCAGACTTCTTGGGTTTTTCGTCTCTAAAGAGGGCATTCGTTTAGATCCCCTCAAAGTTGAAGCTATATTTAATCTCCCTCCTTCTGCCTCTTTGCAGCAATTGTAGAGTTTGTAGGGAAAAGCTAATTTATTACATCGCTTTATTCCTAACTACGCCGAGATTGTTAAAGGCTACACGTGACTCCTCAAGCGTGACACTCCCTTTGTTTGGGATGCCACTTCCCAAGAGTACTTAAAGCAACTCAATGCACTCCTTGTTTATGCTCCCTCATTGTGTCCACCTGATTATCATCGTGACTACACTCTTTATCCCGCTGTCATCGACAGTATTATTGGCATGGTTTTGGTTCAAGATGACAACAATGGTTCCCGGCACGTTATTTATTATCTTAGATGCAACCTCCTTGACACTGAAACTCGATATGCTTATGTCAAGAAGCTCACCTTGGCAGTTATTCACGCTGTCCAACGCTTTCGTCATTATATTTTGTTGCGCACAATGACAGCGATTTCCGATTGCAACCTGATGACGTACATCTTGTCACGTCAATTGATGGGGGGAAAATACTCGAAATGGATCATTATCCTTCAAGAGTTTGATTTGGAGTTTACTACTGCCAAGTCCAAGAAGTATCTTGTCTTTTCTGAATTGATTTTCTTATTACTGTCCGCTACCGCTCCCTCTCGGTTAGAGGATCGCATTCCAGACGATACCCTTTTCTTGATCAGTACCCTCGATCCCTAGTACGGTGACATTATCGTCTAACTCCAAACATCTTCCTTCCATCCTGATTTGTCTAAGGATGCTCGGCGACGTATTCATCATCATTCTCAGCCTTATCGAATTGTTGGGGACACCTTGTACCGTCTCGGTGTTGATTCAGTTCTTCGTCGTTGTTTGATGTTCGAGGAAGTTGAATGAGTCTTAAATGACTGCCACTCTGTGGTGGTCACATGTTTGGTTATGCTACTGCCCAAAATATCCTCCACGCTGGTTATTTTTGGCCCTCTATTTTCAAGGATTGCATTCTCGTTGTCTGTTCCTGTCATGCGTGCCAAATTTACCAACGAAAGATGCGTGCGCCCCCATCCCCATTGCATCCTGTCATTACCGTTGGCCCTTTTGCTAAATGGGGCATTGATTTTATGACCTGTAATCCTTGCTCGGTTAGGGGGCATGAGTATATTATCATTGCCATTGATTATTTTGCAAAATGGGCTGAAGCGATGCCTACATTGTCTAATGACGGTAAGAGAGCTGCCCAGTTCTTATTCAATCATGTGATTAATCGATTCGGAGTCCCTCAGGCTATTGTCACTGATCATGGTTCTCATTTTCATGGTCATATGATGACTGAGTTAACGACCCAATTAGGCTTGCATCACGATAGCTTGACGCCTTATTACCCTCAGGCCAATGGCTATGTCGAATCCGTCAACAAGGTGTTGGTTACGATGCTTCAACTTACCATTGGAATGCACAAGTCTAATCGGAATTTGATGTTGCTTTTTGCCTTATGGGCCTACCGTATTTCAGTGAAGGATGCCACTGGATTCACAACATTTCAACTCGATTATGGTCTGGAGGCTACCCTTCCAATTGAATGCCAGATACCTTCTCTCAAGTTAGCTGTCGATTTGCTCCCGAATACTACTCTTGTAGAAGAAGGCCTTCTTTACCTAGAGCAGCTAGACGAGACCCGTCAACTTGCCTCTTTATTCATCAAATCACAGAAGAAGAGAGTGAAAACTCACTTCGATCAAACTGTTACTCCTCGTTCTTTTATTGAGGGAGATTTAGTCCTGTTGTACGATCAAGCGAATGATACGTTGGGGGTAGGCAAATTCAAACCAATGTGGCATGGGCCTTATATTGTGAAACGCGTTTTGTAGAAAGGGGCTTATGAGCTAATTGACTATGAAGGAAATCCTCTCAATAAGCCCTGAAATGGGCTTTATCTGAAAAAATATTATGCATGAATTTTTGTGCATCTGCTGTGTACATACGTGTGTTTTTTGTGTGTGCATGTGTGGCTTGGTGTGTAGGCGTCATTGCCGCTTATTGTGCATTTTTACTTCTTGTGTAGATGTCTATTGCACCTTATATCGGTTTCGCTGATGGTGCCTGTCGCAGTACATGAAATATTTCCTCCACGGCATGAGTGATCTACGATCCTCGTGGTGAGTTAGTAGACCTTCAAGGTGTTTGTCTGGGGTGTACCACGAACAATGTCAATGAATATAGTGTTGGCATTGAATTATTGACCGAGGTCGTTAACCTCGATATTCGTGCATTGATTGTGAATAAGGACTCTCAACTTGTTGTTCTTCAACTTAGCAGGCGTTATTCCATCAGAAACCCTCAAATTTTAAGATTGTATTTGCGTGTTCGCTTATTGGAAAGAAATTTTGATTTTATCACATATCAACATATTCCTAGGAGGCTAAACACGTTAACTGATGCGTTTGGAAAATCATGTATTAGACAAACATTTACATAATTTATAGTCAAACAAATATTGTATGCAAGTACTTAGACGCAATAATAAAACATTGATAGTTATATATATCGTGTGGCGCATCGAGGCGCTCAAAAATAATGTGTATGTCAAAAAATAATATACATGTTCAGTTACATCCGAGACACATGTCTCTCAAAACAGCGGAAAATGAAACCTAGGCAACTATTGTGGTGGGTTCTACTCTCTGTAGCATACCACTGCCTGAACTACTCGACTAAGTAGTCTATGGACCCTAGGTGACACACCCGCAATGTGGCACTGATACTGTCGCAGGATCTCCTCGAACCCTCTATAGTCTGGGATCCCCTCAATCAAGCCCTCTAGGTTCTGGGCTATCTCCTCCTCTGCATCACCGCCTAGGGGTGGCAGGGCAAGCTCTCCATTTTCCTCCCTCCATTCCATAGGAGCGAGATCCATCGGTCTCTCAGGTCCGACGTCTGCAACAATGAACATAATTATTAAGGCATATACATTTAAAATCCAAAAAAACAACATAAAATAAAAACTAAAATATGAAAAGTATAGTGGTTAACCAAGCATGTTACCTCTCTCATCCCACTACTCTCTGGGCGGGAGTATCATGTTTGAATCTCCTCTGAAGTCAGTACCTGCATAGGGCCAATCCTTGACAAATACCTGCTACCGATGCAACCACTCCATGTAGACAGGACCCCATGATACTGGTTGGATGCCACCGCCTCGTGGCATCACCAGGGCCCACCTAGTGATCCTAATCTGTCGTCGTCCTGGCAACACGACTTCCATATCCTACAACTGAAGTAATGGTACATGCTCCAGCATGAGCAGTACTAGGATGGACCCATATCCACACTGTTTGGTCTCCCCTCGCTGGCACTTGGTCAACTATCTCTTCATGTTCAGAGACACTGCCTCAGCCCAGTCATACATGGTCGGGTTAAGGCAATCTAAAGCCAACCACAGTTGGGTTTTATTCGCCTCGTGCTATGCATGAGATCCTATTGCTCTCGTGACCATAAACAGTAAGACACGCAGTGACAAGTCCTCCATTGTTGGGATCTGTAGCTTCCAACTGGTGGGTGATTTGCGTGCCCCCGGGCACGCTCGTGCAATCAGCATATCAAGAGACTCTCTGAGGACCCGCACGCCGCCCATGCGAGGTCTCTCTCCCTGTCAAGATAAGCCAGTAAGTAAATATATGTCGGTTGCGTCGAACTCGACCTCCTGACCCTGAATGATAAACTTACCCTCTGTCGGGTTCCACGAGCGAATCAAGAACTCTAGCAAGTCCAGTTGCGCTCGTAAAAGGGGTGTGAGGAAGAATTTCAATAATCCATAGTTCTGAAGAACTTTCATGCATTGCGGGTCTGTTGCACCTCTTTCGTCATCAGCATCGTGGATGTGTTCTTGCCACGCAAACACCATTTTTGCACCCTACATATGCAAATGATAATTGATTAGAACTTATTTGAGCGTTTTTTATGGTCTAAAATGGTGTAAAAAGTGAAAAATTTATGTTTACTACGCCTTCGTAACTATTTCTAAAATTGTTGCAATGGCCTGCTTTCACAGTTCACCATTTTCTGGATCATTGCAGGGGTACACGTGTTTCCTGCAATGATGCTGATTTTAGCAGGTGTAAAATTTCCAGTCATCGCGAACCCGCGGGGACTTCTGCGACGACCGGGATGATTTTTTAGAACCAAAAATCCACCCAAACTTGACCAAAATGCATAAAATTAGACTTAAAAACACTCAAAACACAGAGGCAAGGCCAATATACTTACTTGGCGAAAGTTTGGCGCGAAATGGACGACCCCAGCTATCGAAATCGACCTCAAATTTGCACAGGTACGCGTTGTTGAAAAATTTACCAAAGTTAAAAACTCAAAGCAATGTTAAAATGCTTTTTACCATTTACCTTATATAAACGTTTTTGAAATTTTAGGGTTTTTTAACTATAGATTTTGGGTTTCCCTATAGTTCTATGGTTTTTAACTATGGGTTTTAGAGTTTTTTTAACTTAGGTTTTTCTAATATTTGACGTGTATCTTTGTCGAATAGGTCTTATGCTTGGGTTTCTGTGCAGGAACAGGTATGACGGATATGAGTTTTGGTCGATGCATGCTTGGTATATACCGTAAAATTTTCCCACGAGTCCTCTTTAAGCTCTTTTTCAACTCGTAAAATATGAAAAGATTGCCGAGTATTTTTTCCCTTTTTGACTCGTTAAACGGAATAAAAATGGCGGTCAGCTTTCAGCGCTTTTCCGACCATTTAAAAACAAAAAGATGGTCGGCTTTTGTCATTTCAAGCTTGTTTTTGGTTATGAAACGTCGTGTCTCCGATCAGTTTTCTACTTTTTCTGATCGGGAACACTAGTTATGAAAAGTACTCCTTGATCAAAATGGTCAAGCAGTTCTCTCGAGTATTGTTTTCTATCTTTTCAGGCTTGAGGGACACAAACTTACAAAAAGGGCCCCCCTGGAGTTTTATTTTCAATGGCTTTTTCAAACTCTCTAAACATGAAAAAGACTCTGAGTTTTTCCAGTGTCGAACTCGTTAGACCCTGACGACATTGGACTCGTCGCCATGATGAGACCTGAGCTTCTCCTGCCTAGGGCTCATTAAAATTTTATTAGGTTGGATTTTTCTAAAGGGCGAACTTATACCGCAAGCATGTGTTATCCCCTTCAAGCTTATTTGTCAAAAATAATTGGGGTACTCGCCAACAATGGTGGGGGAAAAATTTGGAAATCTTCAGTGGTTACTTATGACAGCCAGTCACTCTTGAACATCGACACTTTTTCTTCTCATCGAGTTTGGGACATCCTCAAATCGTCATTGGCCTTCCAGGGTTTGGGTTTGTCATTTTACCTCATTCCATTTGGTCCTTGTTGTCTCTGTTAGACCTCTGGTCCCTTGGTACCAAAATGTTGTCGCCTTCTAGAGTCGTGTTGCCAATATGTTCAAGAGTTTAATCCTTCTGCAGTTCACACCCTTGCCTCCTCCTCTGATTCTCAGTTTCATCCATCTTCATCTTGTTCCTTGTCTCAAGTCATTGATGAGGGAAACATTATGGCCCTCCTGCGACGGATCGCTTCCTGTCGACACAAACTCATTATCCAGGGAGTTGATCTAGAGATTCCTTTCGGTACCTTGGAGCTTGCATGTCTCAATGGCAAGTTCTTCGCGCTCGACGACAAACTTGCATCATTGGTCTTCGATCGGGTGATTCCACGAGTGTTCAACTCTAGATCCTTCTTCACATTTCATGGATTGTACTAGCAGTACCTTGAGAACCATTGACATTACTAGTGGTCTCTCTCGTGCTTGTTAACGGTTTACATCATTGGCCAGTCATCAAGTTATCTTCTAGTATGCTTGACTTCAGCACATCTATTCGCATATTATAAATTTTACTACGACTTCAGCACATCTATTCGCATATTATAAATTGTACTACGACCGGTTGGGATTCAAGACCCCAGACTAATATTACATAAGTTTGGGTCGCATGGATTAGTTCGTGATTACATACATGTCTCTTCGATTAGATGGCTGCGACCATGCCTCTATCTTTATAAATGGTCTTATCGACTGGGCAGTTGCATCCATAACATAGACCAAGTTTCATATGTCTTATGGATGCATGTGCCCATGCCTAGACTACATGTATTTCACTGTTAGAGATATCAGTTGTACTTACGCCTACAGGTTTTCAACGATGGTGTTCTGATTCAGTTATGATTTCGTAAAGCATTTCACCCCTCCCAATCTCTCGGGCTTCATGCTTTAGGGGGCATCTATTACACAGTAATTTGTCACTGGCCTCATATCCGCTGATCTCAGATAGAATCAGTCTCTGAGTGACATCTCTGTTGTGTCATACATCAAATAAATATGTCCATATCTTTCCACTCATTCAAGAATATTAAACAAGTGCTCTCTAATCTTGAAGATTGACCCTTTTACCTATGTTTCTGCATTATCGCAAGTAAGCATCATTTTGCATACGACGATTCTCTGTGATGAACTATAAGATCGTGATGTCATCACAGGGGTACATTTGTTTCCTACGATGATCGAATTTTAGGGCTCGGCGCAAGTCCTCAAGATCTTTATTGCAATGATGGCTCTGCATACACTGCTTCCTTGCGACGTCATCGTTGAGCCCTAGTGTATGACGTGCGACGGTCCAGATATGGCGAATTAGTTCAAACAGAATGCTTCTGGGTGATTCTAGAGATGGTTGTTGGGTTAAGGGAGTTCGCCTTTCCCCCTTTGGGATGGTGGTTCCACCTTTTGAGAAACCTCCCTTGAGGATAAGCTCCCTCTCCCTCATTTTATGGAGGCTCCTCCTCCTATAAAAAACACTCCCTATTGCTATGATCAGCTAGTTTTTGGGTTTGAGCAAATTAGCTAGCTTTGGTTGTGAGTTTGCAGTGTGAATTGCTAATAGTTTAGCAATTGGTTGTGGGTTGCCTTAACTTTGTATTAGAGCTTGTAAGTGAGAGAGAGATTTATCATCCATTTGGGAGACCATTTTGAGAGTGAATGCTTGAAGAAACATACATGTTGGACCCTTCGAGAAGGCTTGTGATGTCAAGGCTTGGTTGTAAGCTTTAGTTTTATTAATTTTAATACAATCAATGGTGATATCCTATGTCTTGGGTAAAATATACTTGACAGCTTATGGTTCCTTGACTCTGCAAGTAAATAGATCATTGTTGTATTCTATTACATGTTTTGTCGTTCTCTTGTGTTGTTTCAGGTAAAATTTCTCATTAAGGAGAAAGAAATGATAGCTGAAGCTGCGCAACAAAAGCTCCATCGAACACTGGTTTAAGGTAGGCTCTTTCGACAATGACTATTTAAGTAAATTAGCTGTTGTTTTGTCTTGCTGTGACAAGACCCACTCTAGGGCTAGAGGGGTTGCCTCTGTCTGCAGGGGGAATATTTCCTACATCACACTCCCTAATGTGATGAAAAATATTCTCCTGCAATTCTCTCGACAACAAGTACAATACCTCAAAGGTTTCCTGCGATCTCCTTTATTCTATTTCTCATCAAGTTGAGAACCATGTCCTCCCTTAGCTGCATTAAAATTATTATGTGGTGCCACATTCTCCTTGTCACCTACCTCCTGAGATCTTCCTTGCTTCTTAGGCCATTTTCCTTTCGTCTTCTCATTACCTTTCCCATATTGCTTAAAATAAAGTTTTCACTTTAACTGCTCACAACGATGCTTCATATTTCTGATGAATTCCTCCAATGACCAAGGCCCATCATACTCAATCACATCTTTGAATGCTAATGTAAGTCCACTAATTAACATTTGGACTTTTTTTTTCTCATTCTTAATGTATGGCACATACCTCAACAACTCTAGAAATTTGGTCATGTACTCTTCAACTGTTATGGAACCCATCTTGAGCTCATAGATTTCCTTGGCCTTCCAATTATAATACCTCTCATACAGGTACTTCTCGTTGAAGATTCTTTCAAACTCATTCAAAATAAACTCCTCTTCATTGATGCCTATAACATTCTTAACATCTTCCCACTAGATATATTATTTTCCATTGAGACTAAAGGTAACTAACTTGGATTCCATGTTTTCTAATTAATTGTACATTCTGAAGAATTTCTTCATCCCAAGCAACCATGCTTCTGTAGCTTCTGATTTCTTCACTTCCCCACAAAAAGTAGGAGGCTTGGCTTTCTTGAACTCTGCTAGCAAGTACCCCCTTTCATTCCTCCTATAAGGATGTTGGTAGTAATGGCGATGATGTCTCTTGGAATCAAAGCTAGAATAAAGTCCATGAGTGATAGCCCTACTGTCAAGTGCATCCAAGGTTCTTTCACTCTTCACTATATCATCTTTATCCATCCTCTACCCTTTTGAGACGTACTTCCATATGAACCATTAGTATTTTCTTCTTGTCCATGACTAATCCCTAGTTTTCCTTGCTTCTCCAAATCTAAAAGGATCTGAAGAATAACTTCATTACCCTCAGATTTATTTTTTTGAGCTATGGAAATCCTTTCTTGTGCCTCAATCAACAACTCATTTTATTCCTTTCAACTCATGATTTATACCTTCAAACTTCTGAATGTGTCTTCCAAACTAGGAGAATGTCCCTCTCCCTACTTCTCAACTGATCTCTCATATCCTACCAATGTCTCTTCAAGCTTCTACAGAGAGTCATATGAACTATACTCAACTATTTTTCTCTTCATCTCTTAGCCTTATATTGCTTGCAATATGCCATTGTTAGCTATTTAGAACATAATAAAAAACATACCTCAAGGTATCTCAAGGGAGGCTACTGCATCTGTACAGGCCAATCCATATTAGCAAGATACAACATCACAAGCATACTGGCTCATCATAAAGATAACAGTAAATAACCAACATGCATGCATGATAAACACATATAAAACTAACATGCATGCATAAAAATATACCTTTACCCTGATGTCTAGTGCTTCAACCTCGTTTTAATACCACTTTGCAACAACCCACCCCAAATTTACCCACTTTGACCTAGTCACTAGGATAAACATGAGATGAGATTTACTAAGCATGACCCGATTTCGAAGATGCACTTGTGGAAAATGGGGTTCACATGTCCATAACTAACTACAAACACCCAACAACACATGATCACACTGTTATCGACCTAAATTGACCCAACATTATTTCCTTTCAGTTTCATTTCCTTACAAAAACTAACATGCATGCATAAAAATATACCTTTACCCCAAGGTCCAGTGCTTCAACCTTGCCTTAATACAACTTTGTAACACCCCACCCCACATTTACCCACTTTAACCTAGTCACTAGGATAAACATGAGATGAGAGTTACTATGCATGACCCGATTTTGAAGATGCAGTTATGGAAAATGGGGTTCACATGTCCATAAATGACTATAAACACCCAACGACACATTATCACACTGTTATCAACCTAACTTGACTAAACATTATTTCCTTTCAGTTTCTATTTTTGGCAATTTTTCAGGTCTTAAAATTTGAGGCCATTTTGAGGGCCTCCCTGTGGATATCTTTGAAACAACATATTATGATAGCCAAATAGAGATCACATGCCAAGATTACACCCTTGGTAAATTGGAGGGCCAAATTATTCATTTATACAAACGCTTTGTGACTATGGTACCTGTAGGTCATGAATGCATAGTTTGTTCACTGCTTTCTTTAGATCATCAAATATTCATCAAGAAGGCTTGCTTCCATCTCACACTAGCTCCAATAAAACATCAATTATAAAATTCATTCATATAAATCAATCATGAGCCATCAAACCATGAATTAGATCTAGATCAAGAGCACATCATATAATAAGAAATATACCATGCATGTAACCAACATTTAACTAGAACGAAGCCATGACAAACCAGTCATATAAAAAAAAAGTGAATAAAAACTTATTCTCATTGATCATTAACAAAGGATAACACATATTAACATATGCATTATGGAAACCAAGTCAGGGACTTCCACATACCACGCGACCATAGTCTAGGCTGAATCAAATCTCTCTTCCAACCAATCACCACCATGCCATATTCCAAGCATGAACATGGGATCATATGGAATAAAATAAAAACCAACCCGGGATTCCGAAGGCTAAACCACCTCAACCTTCAATCATAGTGGTTTCACCTAAACCACTCCAGAAATCACCAAAACCAAATAATCTTGGAAGCCTAGAGTTTCTTCACCATATCCAGAGGAATCTTCCTATCTCCACCCACTTGTCAAGAGTTCTAGGAGAAATCCCATCTCCACCCTTGACCCTTGAGAATTTTCCTGAGACCACCATCCAAAATATATGAACCATCCAAATATTAACTAAAACAAGGAACCCTCTACTTCATGGTTATCTAGGAAATGGAGAGGCATGGTTGAAACAAATTTGAATCCAAGAAAAATCCCATGCCAGTGACAACAAGTAACCAAATAACCAAATGCATGTATCATGCATTAAAATTTTAGGAAGAAAATCAAAAATGAAACTTGTTACTACAATGTTCTCCTATTGTAGCTACTTTCCCAACCTTCTACTTCACTTCCCACTAATTAATTTGCTTGCTTACTTTTGTCCAGATGCTCTCTCTCTCTCTCTCCAAATCCAAGTGATAATGCCTCAATGTCCAAGTGAATGCTAGAAAGCTCTAAGAGTAACCAAGAAGTGATTAAGAGTGATTAAGAGTGACCAAGAGAAACTAAGAGAGGCATATAATGTTCTCCTCTTATTTTTGCTTCCTTTTCCTTTTCGTTTTCCTTCAATTTCCTTCATTTTCCTTTGCATGCATATTCTTGTCTCTTCATTTTATTTTTCTCATATTTTCCTTTATTTCTTATAGTAAATTTCCATTTATTTCATTTTTCCTTTTCCAATTCCAATGCCAATAATGAACCATAAGTGATTCCCAATGTAATATTTTTCCCCTCCATTCAGCTTGCAATATGTGTCCCATGACCTTGGTTTCATTTATTTACAAAGAAAATCAACTCAAGGTTGTTACACCATTCTAGATATATTAGTCATTTGCGCTTCACCATTTTGCATATGAATCTAGATCTGTAATTGTTGAAACGCATCCTTGAAGTCCTCATTATATGCCTCTCTATATGCATAATGGGTGAAAGCCTCCATGTGTATAAGATTCTCCAAGTATGTAAGATTGTTAGGTCTATTGTAGATTACTTTGGTCTATTGTAGCTTGCTTTGGTCCTGCAATGGCAATTTAAATGTGTGGATTATTGTCTCCTTCTCTATCAAATAGTGTTCCCACTTCTTTATAGATTACACTACGGCGTAAATCTCCTTATTGTAGGTAGGGTAGTTGAGAACCATCCCATGAAATACTTCATAATAGTAGCATACATGGCTTCCTCCTCGCATCAAAATTAATCTCATAACATATTGATTCACATATGTATCCACTTCAAAGGGATGTTAAAATTTTTGTAACATTAGAATCAATGTTTGATTGATCTTCTTCTTTAACTGCTCAAAGGTCTCTACTGACCCTTTCCCCACTATAAATTCTTGCCACTTTCTATTATGGCATGGAGTGTTACTACTACTACTAAAACTTACCATATGAATTTTCTTAGGTATTGTGTTGCCCAAAAAAAATTCTTAAACTAAGTAGAAACATTAGCAGGAATGCCACTTCATGATGACCTCCATCTTCGTAGGTTTTATGTTCACCTGTCCTCCACCTGTTACATATCCTAGATGCACCAAATATTGTTGTGAAAACTCACACTTCCTAATATTTTCTAACAATTGGTACTTTTTAATATCTCTAGCACCTGCATCATGTGTGAGATGTGCCCCTCCTAGCTAGTAGTGTACACTACTATATCATTGAAATAAACAATAAAAAATGAATCAATAAAAGGGTGTAATACATCATTTGTAAACCTCGTGAATGTATTTTCTCCATTCCATAGGCCAAATGACATGACTAACCACCCTTACAAACCTTGCCTAATTTTGAAGGTGGTCTTTCAATTATCTTCTTCTATGATGCAGACCTAGTGATATCTTGACTTTAAGTCTAGTTCGTTGAACTATTTGACTTGTTGCAATTGATCCAACAAATTATCTATCATGGGTAGGAGGAACTTTTTCTTGAGCGTAATTTTTCTTAATTCCATGTAATCATTACACATCCATCATGTTCCATCATTCTTTGGCAAAATGATGATGGGGTTACCCACATGTTGAGGTACTTAGTCGAATGAAACCTTGTTATAGTAGTTGCAAAAACTACTTCTTCACCTTATTTGACTCTATAAAGAACTACCTATATAGCCCAATGTTTATCAATGGAGAGTTTGGCAATGGCTATATCTCATGTGCCACTTCCATATTGGGTTGTAGCCCTTTAAGCTCTTAGGACGCACGATTGTACTCTTATAGAAACTATTTCAGTTGTTGTTTTTGTTCCTTAGTACATTCCTCCAGGAATGACTTAGCTCTCATAAAATATTCTATAGACAATTTTTTCTCTGAAAAATAACAAAACATATTTCTAACTAGAACTGGTCAACTTTTTGGCTCGGTGGGCACTTACTTGCAAGATATTCAACTTGGCCTTGTGTATGTAGATGATAAAAGGATTTTGTTTCCTTGATGAGGAAATATTGTATGGCTCTCCACATGAAGATCACATGTAATATCCATTTTATTAATTTTACAAGAAATTCAAGGGTTTTGATTAGAAAATAATGATGGAAGAATTTTATCCAATAAATTACATAAATACACATAGATTTTACACTTGGGAAAACACCAACAATTAAAAAAAATGTGCAACACTAGAAATGAATATTGCAATTCAAAATCTATTTTTATTGGCATAATTCATAGGAGGAAGTTTACATATTAATTTAGAGATAGAATGACGCCTCAAATCTCATTCTTCACATTCGATCTTGGAGCTCTGGCATTCCCGAGGCATCTGGGAACCTTCGGCACAGTTGGCAGTGCTTTTACGGGTAAGTTTTTCTTTTCAAGCCTTTTGCCGCTTTTTCAGTCACTTTTTAGTTTTTGGCTTGTATGAGTGCTATTTCCTTGGTTTTATTGAATTACCATTGGTTTTTCAATGTATTTTAGCTTGTAGAAGTGTTGTTTTAAGTTTTTCATTACCTTTCCTGAGTGTCGCACGCATAACATTATTTTCCATTCACAGTCGTCGTTTCAGCGACTTACTTCATGAGCTTATTGATTTTGTCTTTTAACTTATTTCTAGACTCGCTTGAATTACATGCATGTTCATTTCACTCAGATCTACACCATCTTCGCACACACATTCACTCCTTCATGTTTTCGAGTTTCCATTGGGCAGATTCTGGTTGTCTCGGACTTGATCCTCTGTCTCCCAGCAAGCTCTATGCATTCTTGGTAGTCAAGGCTTTTCCTTGCCTCCAGGTATTGCGTAGAGACTGCCCACACTGTCTCTAGGTTGTGCTTTATGCAATCCTGGGAGGAAGTGCCTAGTCTTGCCCACTGGAACTGTGCAATGCGCAGTTCCAGCCAGCGACCTGGACGGACTATTCTGTGCATTGCATAGTTTCAGTCAACAGTCTCCCTCTCTAGACTGCTCATTGCCCAGATCTAGCTAGCAGTCAGCCTCACTCGCAGCTAGGACTGCGCAATGCGTAGTTCCAGTTGACAATCTCCCAGCTTCCCGAATTCAGTGTTGCACATACTTGCCCAACAATCACCAGTTTGCTTCCTGAATGTTTCTCGAAGTTGTTTGATGTTTTAGCTGACATTGTCTTGCCATGAGTGTCTTCTTTGTATCCAGGTACTACAGGTTTTTGAGCATCTTCTCAGCGGTACAGGTATCATGGCCTCCAAGAGAGCTGGATCAAAAGACACATTTGAAAGCAGTACTGGGGACATGGTTGAAAAGGGGTTAGTGAGCTTGCCCTTGTACACAGATACACACTTGTTCATCGAGAAGGATGTCAAGATCACATGTCAATACATCAACACCATCTTCTCAGGTAGCTTTGAGGAAAACATGGAGGATCGATAGGTTTATGTGAACATCATAAGTCAGGACTATACAAGGTTGCATGCAGGTTTCTCATGCTCCCTTGCACAAATGTGATCCACTGGATTATCTCACACACTAATCCTGAGACAATGATACTAAGCAGTGTTAGTGGAGCAAGGCTTGATTCCTTCGGGACAGAGGATTATCAAGAGATATATCATTTTCCATTCCCACTGAGCAGGATGGATGCACCATTTTACACTCCCAATGGCAGCACAAACACAAGAGATATCTTGAAACGTTTGGTAAAGGAGCCAGCAAATTTCAGGATGGCACCCAACCAGATATACAAGGCGAAGGCATCTAGGAAGGCCTATCAATTCTTGGTCATCTTTTCATGCCATTTGTATGGCCAAGGGAGTACAGAAACCTTCCCGCAGAGTTGGGTTGCTATGTTGGATCAGCTAGCAAGTGAAGGAAAACCTTTCAAGTGGTCCGACATGTTGGCTCTCCAGTTGAAAGTGCATCTATACAATGCTTGGAGTCTACCCAAGGATCAACAAGTAAAGTTCTTCATGTTTGCATACTTTCTCGATGCAATTTGTGCACGTCAACAATTTCTTGGCATGGGTTGGGCATGGACACCTTCAGAAATTGTTGGGAACATATATTGCAAGTTTCTCTCAAATTGTAGAGACCAAGGGTTCATGGCTAGAATATGTGACCATTTGGTCACCCCTTTGTACATGATGATCTTTGAACAAGATCCACCATGCATGTCCCAAGAAGCAATGGAGGCATTGCTAAACATTGCAGATTGGTACGCCTCACCCAAGGGAACCTTCATTAGGATGTACAGCACGGAGAAAGCTCTGCATGTGTTTCTGAGGTTTGCCAAGTACAAGTTGGTCATGCAGGAGGTTGCATACCACATCTTGACAGGGATGTCAGTTGGATTTCATAGGAAGAAGAAGGCACCATGGCCCACGTTTCCTGTGCAAATTGGGTTGTACGTAATCAGGAGTTTGAAAGAAGAAAATTCCACAGTGGAAGACTTCAAGAAGTTTAAGTTCGGCACCAAGAGTTTCAACCCGTACTATCCACATGGTTTATGCAGGTAGAACTATGCAAGAGTGTACTATCCTTGGATCCACAGGGCATGTCATTAACCAGAGGAAGACCTAGGGAGATATTGTTACACTCCTCTAGGTTCAATGAACCGGTCAGCATTGCAGTCGAGTGGCTAGAAGCACTCAAGGCAGCGGCACCACAAGGAGCAGCAACAACAACAACAAAAAGCAGAAAACATGTGCAACACAAGAGCAAGAGGAAGATTGTCATAGGCACAAAGACAGACAAAATCTACAAGTTTAAGGAAGACCCACTTGTGGAAAATGTAGCTTTGGAGATAGATGTGAAGAGGCGTCAGCGCGACAGGAGGATAGCACAAAGAAAGAGAGAGAGAGAAGCAAAGGCTGGAAGATACTGAGAGGATGTTGCAGGAAGTCCAGCAGAAGCTCAACAAAGAACAAGAGTTTCGAAGAAGAGAGAAGGAAGCGCAGCATGAGCATGAACAGGAACAGGAACAAGAACAAGATGAAGTGCAAGGCGCAGAGACACAAACTACACCAATACAGGTTGAAGACTCTGAACCAGCATCAGCTGAGGAATGGTGTGACCAGCCGTAGGAACAAGAACTTGCTCTACAGGATGAATAGATAGTAGAATTCATGGACATGAAGGTGGAGCAGCCGGAACAAGATCAGGATACCGATCTCATTACAAAGGCAACCGAGGTCACTCCACAGGCTTAAACAGCTCCAACAGCAGAGCAAGTCTCGAGTGAACAAGGGGATACCATTCTCCTTGAGGAACATCTGAGAATAGAGATGTACATCATAGCCTTTGATGAGTCACAACATAAAGTTGTACAAGTATGTAGAGCGCGCACCCCGGATGGGCATGCATCACCTGCACACTTAGAAGAACGGGTGAATGTATCAGATATCCTACATGATAAGATAATCTCAACTCCACAAATTCATGAACTTAGCCTCTAATAAGTATGACCTTAATTCCTGAAATATAATAAAATTGACCTTCAAAAGCATTAGGCTTGGCCTACATAACGATTGGAGAAATCGTTCTTAGCTTTGATCTTCCTGGCCACAAACAACCTATTGCGCCCAATAATTGGTTATGGTGTGCCTTTCAACACTAAAACAAATAATCTTTAGTGAGACTGTGTATTTCAACACCGAAACTAGATATCATAAGGTTTTCCATTTTCTCAAAAACTCCTAGAGCTCCTTGTAAATTTCCTCAATAATTCATCTCATGTCCTCCTTCAATCTCCTTCTCCCTTTTAATAATAATTTCCACGGAAAACCATCGGTAATACCAAGGGTAACTTAATTTCCCAAAAGTGACTTTTACCCCTTTTGTTTAAATATTATTTATCTTATTATGTTGAAATTTTTTATTTTTCTTGCCAATAGCCCTTGGGATCTAGATAGGCTATGAATTAACCCCCTTTTTCTTCTAAGTGTCAAAAATGGAAATTACATGACATCCTACATGTAGATATTTGGAATCCCAAAAACAGCTTCACATACATGAAGTGGAACTACATCTAACTCTACTTCATCAACAAAATCAACATTAACATCAAATTTGATTATGTACTATTATTTTACCCTTATATCTACCTACTTATTGAATCATCCCAATGGATATGGGAAAAAATATGCATGATTCTCTAGTTCCAATTTCTTGACTAGATATGTTTCTATGAGATTCAGTTGTGATCCTAAGTCGAAAGTAACCTCAATTTTTATCATTTTGACCTTTATTTATATAGGGAAGATTGTAGCTAGTTATTTCTCTTGAATCAGTTGAAGGCAATAATGTATAGGAAATCTTCTCTTCAACATCTGATTTGATTTCCACCCGGTTTCTCAAATCAGTGGTCATGATATTTATTTTCTTAGCAGATTTATTTTTGTTCTTTGGTTTGAGCTTTAGATGCAATTTTGAGAACTTCTCCCCTGTATGACCAACAAACTTATGGTGGTTAAAATGGTTGTTGGGATATTTTCACTAGTGTGTTGTGGCTAGTGCCTTTTTATCTTTTCCCCTTTTCACTTCTTCTCCCCCTCCTTGGAATCTCCCTTCTTCTCCTTTTGCTTTGATCCACTTTATTACTATTTATTTTACCTTATGTTCTATGGGTATTGGGCATATACACAAGCCTCATCCACATTTTGGATTTTAAAAACATCACTTACTTCTGTATATGGCTATATATACCCCTTAGATACTTATGAAAATTTTGAAATCCTCCCACATGGTTAGAGTATCTCCCTCCAACCTCATATTTTTTTGTGGCCTTCCCACCAGGTCATGACATGACCCTCTAATTGCATCTGAGCAAATAAAATATTTTTTTATTTTTCTATATGTTGAACAAAATAACCTTATAAATATTGCAGCTAGTGATTTAACTTCAAAGCAAAAACTTCATCTTAATATGTATTGATCTCAACCTTCATTTCCATCTTGAATAGGGATTGTGAGTGGTTCATGAAACTCAAACTAGGTTTATCCCTTTTGGGTTCTTTCTTAGACTTCCTCTCTGGTTCTTCTTAGTCTCCCACTCTTCTCTCTTATCTAACCTCTGGGTTAGAACCTCCATCTTCTCTCTTATCTAACCTCTGGGTTAGAACCTCCATCTTCTCTGAATATCCCAATTTATTGGTTAGCACCACCATTATGAGGCTCACATTATGGTTTATATCTCTAGCTTATGCTTTCGGCTGCACAAACATTTCATGTGCGGGATATTGAGGGTTTATAACTCCCCAAAATATATCCAAACAAACCTGCTCTAATCATAATATGATCAATAAAGTGGCATGAATCTCCCACTAGACACTTCATCACAACAAATCTATTAAACTATATGTAAAAATATAAAATATACACTTTGAGGGTTAATTTTTCATTAAATTTATGGACTTGTTAATTATTTTGTACGATTATGCATGAAATATATTAAATATGGAAAACAGAGAATATATAGAAATAAAATCACTAACAACCATGAGGACACAATATTGGATCTAGGAAACACTTACGGGGAAATGCCTAGTTCAAAGGTGAGGTTGCTCTACTCTCTCTTTCCTTGAATGTAAATGGATGCAAGTAAAAATAAGTGATACCTGTGGACCATGGGCTGATACAACACACAAAACCTTCCTATTTTCTCTTTGTCTATTCACTCTTGACTACTCTACTTGTATATGGAACAAAATGCACTCGAATAGAACGAAACCTATTTTCTTCCTAGTAGCCTAGCTACAAAACTACTTGATAGCTAGCAAGGAGTTAAATTTTACCCATTCAACTATCAATATGAGGTAACACCTTACCTTTCTAGAGTTTTATTCATATTTCCCACATGGCTATCCCATTTTCCATGAGTAACAAGGGTATATGTGGCATATTCTCAAATTATGGTGGTTAATTTTGATAGGCCAACTTCCAAGAGGAGTAACTTTATCATAAAAACTTTGATTGAGGCAATTATTACACCATTGGAAAGTTATCAATGTGTAAATTATGGAATATAGGTCCATAGTAAGATTGATACCTTAAAAGGTGTTGATTTAAGGCCTCGAAATGGCTCATGAAGTTTTTCACCCAAATTTTTTAAAACTCAGGCCACTGATAAAAATGGCCTTGCAAGATGATTCCTCCATTTTCTCCACTCTAAATGCAACAATATCTATGAAAAATAATATATTGATCTAATTCAGGTCATTTTTATTTTTCAAAATTGTCACTCAAGTATTCAGGGGTAGCTTAATTTCATGGGCCTTAGCCAAACACAATTGCTTGATCTTACGAAACTAAATTCTACTACTCAATTTGGATTTTATACTCCAATAAAAAATTCACAATATGTACCTAAATGTCTCTTGGAAGCAAGTTTCAACTAGAAATAAACTTCAAATTTTGACTTGGATGGGAAAAATGTTTGTTTTGTTGGACTCCTAGTATTGAGTTAAAACTATTAACACCTCTACCCCAATGACTCCACATGTTCAAAATTTGATTTATTTGAGTATCTTTAGATCTAGGATTGTTTCAGTAAATATATTCAAATCTTTCACAAGGGGTTGGACTTTGAAAAATTCTTGCTTGAGAAATCATGGGTAGTATTCTTGCATGGGACTTGGAAAACACAAATACTCGATCTTACGAAACTTATTTCTGCTACTAGGTTAGGTTTTATACCCCTAGAAAAAATTCACAATATGTCGCTGAATTTCTCTTGGAAGTGAGTTGAAACTTACCATAAAATTCAAAGCAAGACTCGAATCGGAAAACCATTGCTTTTGTTGGAAAATTGGCAACTATGAACACCGATACAACTATGAACAACTATGAACACCCTACACCCCCAATTATACTATAGGTTGAAAAATGATTTATTTGAGCATTTTCAGATCTAGAGTTTTGTCCAATAAATATCAATTCAAAATTTGCACAAGCAGTTAGAATTTGAAAAAAACTTACTCTTGTAATCGTGGCTAGTGTGCTTATGTGGGCCTTGATTAAACACAAATGCTTGATCATATGAAACTTATTTCTGGTGCTTGGTTTAATTTTTATGCCCATGGAAAAAATGCACAATATGTCCTTAAATGGATATTGGAATCAAGTTCTAACTGGCCATAAAAATCAAACCAGGGTTCAGATGGGAAAATTTTTGGTTCCTTTGGACTCCTAGTATAGAGCTAAAATGAGGGACACCCCCCTCCTATGAATCCATAGGTCAAAAATTGAATGATTTGAGGATATTTAGAGATAGGGTTTTGTTTAGAAAAAATTGATACAAATTTTGCATAACGGTTTGGATTTTGCAAAATCCTCTCAAGTCTTGCAGGTAGTGTAATCATATGTTCCTTTTCTAAACACCATTTCCAACATTTATAGATAATATTTGTGTAGCTTTCTTTTTATACACACAAAAAAAATTCTTAATATGTCCTTGAATGACTCTAGCGATTGAGATGTAATTGGATATAGAATAAAAATCAAAGCTCAAATGGGAAAACCATCAATTTAGTTAGAATCTTGACAGTAGGTTATAGCTAAGGGAAACCACACTACTAGGATTTAATAGGCTAGAAAATTATTTATTGGGGATCTTTGAAGCTACGGTTTTGTTCAGTAAAGGCCAATGCAAAATTTGCAAATCCCCTACACTCCTTGGGCGAGGTCGAGGGGCTTGGCTGAGGGCCAAAGGGCCAAGGTGGGCTGGGCCGAGGTGGGCCTCTGGAAAAATATGGGTTGAAGAACTGGAAAATATTAAAAAATATAAGCCTAGGGCAGGGTCGAAGGGGCCAAAGGGGCCGAGGGTTTGATGGGCTGAGGACCGAGGTGGGCCGAAGACCGAGGTGCGCCGAGGGGCTGGGCAGATATTAAAAAAGAAGGTTGGAGGGGCCCCATTGGTGGATTGTTGGAAGGTGGGGTGAAGGGGGACCCGTTTCAGGAGTCCCATCAAGGTTGTGGAACGTCAAGGAGGGGCCCCATCTTACTTAATGATGCGGGATTGGCCAAATCAATGCAAATTTGGTGCCATTTTGGGGCCCGTGATAAAGGGGTGGATTTTGCAAAACACTCACTCAAGAGATCGTGAGTAGTGTTCTTGCATGGACCTTGGAAAAACACACTTTCCTTAGCTTAGGAAACTCAATTTTTCTACTTGTTTTGGTTTTATACCCATAGACAAAATTCACATTGTGTTTGAATGGATCAAGATAGTGAGATGCAACTGGTAATAAAATACAAACCAACACTTTAGTTGGCTAACTACCAATTATGTTGGAGTCCTAGAACAAAATTACATATAGGAACACCCCCCTCTATGATTTAATAGGCCAAAAAATGATTTATTAAGGATCATTGTAGATAGGGTTTTGTTTAGTAGACGTTAATGCAAATTTTGCACAAAGTGTTGAATTTGAATAATACTTTAAAGAGTGCAACTTATATGCACTTCTTAGATTTGTTTTTATATCCATGGAAAAAAAATGCCAAGGACTACAAACCACTAGGATATGGTGCTTATGGAACTCTCCAAGTACTAGACATTCAAGTGAGGTCCCACGTCTAAGTTAAGGTGAAAGTGGGTTGAGGGAGATGCTCGATGACATTAGTATAGTAGTTGAGTGATATTGTATCATCATTAAATGGGCCACACATTAACATGAAATATGGGTGAATTGTAGAAGACGCCTTGCATATGTAGGCATATTTGAGTACCCAAGTGAAAATCTTATATGATATAAATAATATTAAGAAAAAGTAGGAAATTTATTCCACACATAAGATAACAACAAAAGGATCCTTCTTTCAAATGCATAAAATGGTGTAAATTTTTGTAACTTCTTAGTATATTATTTATGGTGGTAAATGAATGGTCATATTTGAGAAAGAATAATAATGAATATAATATTAGAGGGGAGGGATGACAAGTCTAACACTCCTTGTTGCTTACCCCAAGGAATTCTCTTACATGCATTTGGGTAGCTATTGGAAAATATAGCTAGTGAATGAAAATATATTTTTATGATGTGAATGTCAATGCAATGTGAAAAGATAAGTATCTAGTAAAATAGTTTAGCTTCCAAATACAATAGGGGGATTCTTAATGTGCCCAAATGTGGTACATAGACGAAAATAATCTTGCATGAGGACACTTGATAGTAAACCATAGAAGAGGAAGGCATGGAATAGGTTGTTAAATATTACAGCATCTTAAAGGATGGTGTTGATTCAAACGAGGATCATGATAGGAGGGTGTTTCACTTGTATGGAATCATGTCCTTATTATGTTAGCCTCTCTCACCTATTTATATATAAGGGAGAATAGAGATCTTGTGTAATTTGTCATCATTATACTCTATTCATTGTATTTTCTTATAGCTTGTATGGAGAAAGGGGGTAGGTTCATGTGGGAACCCAAGTAGCATGAAATTAAGGTGCATGAGAAAACCCTATAATATGAAAACGTGAGAGAGAGATCTATATTTCATGGAAATATTTCTTTTGTGTGATTTTTAGGTTTTATCATGTGATGCTAGTGTTTATGCTATGCATGTAGACCCTAAAGAGGAAAATAGATTTGGTTTAGTCCATGATGATGACTATAGTGGATCTTGTCATAATACTATATTTTCTAACCTAGTAGAAGGCATGGGAAATGGAGATAACACCTTGAATTATTTTAAAATATTTTTCTTATGGGATGTGAGACTAGGGAAAGATCAGCATAGATGAAATGATGAGTCTTAAGCATGGTTTGATGCCTTTCTTAGAAGACAAGTTGGTTATTATATCTCTCATGATTCTCAATGTAGGTGTTGTTGTTTATGTTGATGTAACAGTTGAGGTCCAAGGGTTTAAGCATTCAAACCTTAGGATGGACAAGTATATATGGAGACTAAGACTATAGTCGTTTATTCATGCACTTGTGTGATGGAACATGGATAGGGTTCATAAACCCTAATGAAAAAAATAATGCTAGTGTGAAGAGCATATGTGATAAAAGCTTGTTGAATCAAAGGGATAAATTGTTGTTGTTGATGCTAGTTGTCGATATTTGATGGAGGCTAGAGTTTTCTTGATTTTACCTTGCTATAGTTTGGAGATCTAGATATTTTACCAATTTTGTGATAAATTTGTTCATGTGTATTATATTTCTTCTATATATGTATAAAGTATCTTGGTATCCTAAAATTGTGTGATTGCAAATTTAATTTTTCTTCTTGCATTGTATTCATGATTAAGTAGCTTTCAATATTTGTCATTCACGTTGATTTGATATAGCATAGGGTTGAAATTTTTAAGTGATTTAATATAGAACTTGGAGATAAAAAAAATGTATTTCTATTACATAGGTTATTATAGTAAAGTTATTTTTAGATTTGGTATGTGCTTGGATAAGTGTTCCCTAAGGGATAAAACCTGTTGCAATTTGTTTTGGATCATCAACTATTGTATCACTAGGAATATGCCTAACTGAAATGTATTTAAAAACCCAATCCAAAACTTTCGTCAATACACCATTTCAAATTTCTCACTTGAGAATAGGTGATATTACATCATCATGACATAGATGCAAATTCAACCTAGCAATACAACACTTCAACATCGAGTAAAAAATCACTTCAATTCATACATACATACATAAATATTCATATACATATACATACAAACACACACACAAAAACACAAGAACGCACACACTCAAAATTGTTTCAAATGTACATATTTAAGAAAATGGCACAATGTGTTCAATATATAAAACAACACCTCATGTCTAAACCTGGAACTATGGCATGTGGTGATCTATATAGAAAATGAATCTAATATACAAGCAACATATAATGCCCAAACATGATCATTTTGCATATGATGTTGTATGGATGAAATGGGTCTGTTGAAAACTTCCACCATCAAAACCATCATTTGACATTTCTCCTTTTAATAAAAGGAGCTTAAATTTCTTTTTTATTTTATTTTGGGGTATGCTTCTTCTCTCTGGGATTGCACAAAGAAAAAACATTCTCATTAGATTTTTTATAAATTACACATTTACAAACTAAAACTTTATAATTCAAGCCCATAAAACTCACAAAAGATGATCTAATCAATCATGAGGATGTTTTCTTCCTTCATTCCCCTAACCTCTCTACTATACCACTCTTCAGTAATTATAAGAGTTAGATCATAGAATTTAAACAAAAAATTTCTAGAATCACTTCAATTCATCATAAAGAAAATAAATTATCATTGAATGCGCTCATCATCAATGTCTCCACCAATGATGGAAATTCACTAGTAGTTATAGTCGACTACAAAACCTACTCAAATTAAGCATATATTGTTGCATCCATTGAAATTCCATTGTGGGTTGATTTTCAAGCGACTACATGGGGAAATTATGTGGAGAAATAACTTGAGATCGAACAATGGTACTCAAAATGATTTTTTTTTGGGAGGGGGCAGGAGGCTTCTGAATGGTCTATGGATGAAACCTTTGTAGGTGGATGGGATGGCTAAGGTGGTGGAGGCATGTTATGACCAACACCCATGAGTTATATTGATTATGGAAGTTCCCTAGTCAAGGTAATCTATATATGGAACATTGGGGCAAAGTGACGATAATAATGGACAAACAATGGGAAAACAATGAACGATGGTGAATGATATGTAGGGCTAAGGGTGTAAAATTGAGAAAATGAAGGAACATCCATACACATTTATAATATTTCAATTAGTAAGAAGAAGAAAAGGGAACATAAGAAGAAAATGC
Organism: Pinus taeda; assembly: GCA_000404065.3. Lineage (NCBI taxonomy): Eukaryota > Viridiplantae > Streptophyta > Pinopsida > Pinales > Pinaceae > Pinus > Pinus taeda. Next base: position 41,609 of record APFE031377484.1, read on the forward strand.
TAGTAGAGATAAAACCTTTTGAGGAGGAGAACCAAAGAGAAATTGACTGTGATAGAGCCTACATGCCTAGCCAAACAATAGGTGAGTGAAAAATAGCTAAGAAACCAGAGTAAATAGACCATGGATTAACACCAGCTCATAGTCATTGTTTCTCGAGAACTCTTGCACCATAAAGAACAATAATGTGACTAAAGTAATTATTGCTAGGAAATTGCCCCTCTCTCATGTCATCTAAGACCACGAAACCAAAATTTTCTTATTCTTCATCTGAGGAGATATTTTTCCATTCCCTCTGCAATAAGAATGATGCAGGAGCATCCAGCTCCAAGGAGACAGAAGGTGGTTGACGGTCTCATGGAGAGACAAGAACACACAATCATACATGCATAGATGGACAGGTGTTAGACTTGTCAGTTATTTTACTTTATTTATTTGTTTTATTTTTCAGAAGGTCGTTAGGACCAGGTCAATTAAAATTGTGAACTGTTTCTTTTCAATAGGAATTAGTAACAGTAAAATAGGTTGATAGTTAATTAGTCTCTTTATGAATTGTGTTAGTTAGGAACAGTTAGAAATTGGTGGACAATTACCCAATTCTGTTGGGGCAGTTCTACCTGAACAAAGAACTGTTGTGCCTCAAGAGATTAAAAGGAAAAAGACAAACAATGTAAAGGATTCCTCAGACAGAGAAAGGATAGATACAGTCATTTCAAAATAAACATTTATTTTTTTATTTTCTCTACTGAATCACCACTGTACAAACTGATTTCATGCATCAATACATAAACTCTGTGTAACAAAATTACGTTGGAATAACAAGACAGATAATATTCACAAGAAGAGCAGGCGCTGTCAAATATATCACATCCAGACAAAGGAAGACGAGAATTCGTGAATAACAAGACAGATAATATTCACAAGAAGAGCAGGCGCTGTCAAATATATCACATCCAGACAAAGGAAGACGAGAATTCGTGAATAACAAGACAGATAATATTCACAAGAAGAGCAGGCGCTGTCAAATATATCACATCCAGACAAAGGAAGACGAGAATTTCGTGAATGCGAACAACCTTCAGGTAAAAAAAAAAAAAAAAAAAAAAAAAAAAAAAAAAAAAAAAAAAAAACCCTCACATTATTTTATGAACAAAGCAAATGCCGAAATGTAACAAATATAATATTGTATCATTTCACTAAACTGTTATAACAAAGCAAATACAGTCCAGGCGTCTCACGTTTCCTTCGAACAAAAACTTCATTAAAAAGACAGAACCTCGAAACAGAGTTTCGAACAAATGTTTGTTACAACCAGACGGAATAAACCAAATTAATACAGCAAGGAATCACCAACAGAATCGGCGAACAAGGGTTTCAAACAACCCGAGGGTTTCTATTAACCAAACAGCAAAACTACAGGACGAGGGTTCGAAACAACGAATACCCATCTTATAAGGTTAACCAAACATCGACATACAGGACGAGGGCTTGAAGCCACCAAATACCCATCTTACAGAACCAGGGTTTCGACAACTGAGTAGCAATATTACAAAATGAGGACCGAAGACCAACGTACAGGATTGAAGGAGGGTTACACAGTCAAAAATACCATTTATTTCACCGCTCAGGTGATGGAATAACAACAAAAACGAAGTCTTAGAACCACTAATAAGTTACAGTCAACTAATATGGAGAGACCCTACCCATAGGGAAGAGATGGAGAAGAGTGAGTGCTAGAGATCGTGGAGTGTGTTGAACCACAGAGCCAGCTACCTCGAGCCACCTGCAACGAAATAGGAGCAGATTAATGCCAAATACAGTCGCAAAATAATCATTAAGCAAAACAAATGAACGAGAGTTGATGTGCAAATCCTCACCTGGAGCTGAAGAGGCAGCACCGAAAACCACAACGACCATTATACCCCTGAAGACGAGGAGCGAGGGCGTCAGGGTCGGAAGAACAAGCGGCAAATAAGCTCAACAGAGAACCATGGCTTACCTTGACAACAGAGCTGAAGCGCAATAGTATGGCGGAAACCCTGTCACGAGACCAACTCACAATTTAATCAACCAGAACCAAAAATTTGAATGACAGAATTTGCGTAACAAACAGAAAGCCAAAGTTTATCACTGTGCAGAATGGAGGTCGCCTTACAGTTTATTGTAAACCCACCACCATAGCAGCAGAGGACCGAGAGTACCCATAAAACCAGGATTGAAACCTGAACGGCAGAGGGATGAGCACTCCCACAGAGCAGAGCTAAAGGTTGGTGCAGCGAAAAGGCGGAAATGAAATTCGAGCAGGGTTATGGTTGACAAAAGCCAACAACCGTATAAGGGAGAACCGGCAGGTGGAGGTTCCAAAACCGGCATGACCAGTAGATAACCCAATAAAATATCTGTTAAACGTACCCAGCATTTAAGTCAACAGTTAATACATTCAGGACGCCAAGTCTTGTCACCTGTGGTTGCGTTGGGAATGGCGGGAGGCCATCAAAAGTGGTACCAGAGCCAAGTTTCTTGAGTTGGAACAAATGGAACAGGTGGAAGCTGAAGGAAGAGGAAGAAGAAGAGGAAGAGGAAGAGGATGAGTAGTCCGTAGGATAGCATATGAGGGACTTCGAGAGGAGATTCGAGTTTTGCGTGAAAGATTGACAGTGGTGGAGGCTGGGGGAAGGAGAGACCCAGCAGATGATAGTGATGAAGAAGTAGCTGAACCAGAGGACGAGTTTGAAGGGGTGACACCGAAACTTCGATTATTGAAGTCAGTTTTGCTGTCCAGTCATAAGCCAAGGCATGAGTTACCCACTTATGACGGGATTTTGTCTGCAGATGTGGTATTAGATTGGCTGAGTGAAGTAAATAAATTTTTTTAGTTTGAGGAAACCAGTGAGGACAAACAAATGAAGTTCGCCGCCACCAAACTGAAAGGACATGCGTCCTTGTGGTGGGACAGCATTCAGGCGGAGAGGAAGAGGCTACACAAATAGCCTATAAAGAAGTGGGCCAGAATGGAGGCAAAACTGAAGGAAAAGTTCCTGCCAAAAGATTACCAGATCATGTTGTACCGACAGGTACAGAACTTGAAGCAAAGAGGAATGACTGTTAGGGAATTTACAGAGGAATTTTATAAGTTGAATTTACGAGCAGGGTATGTGGAAGATACCCCAGAGAAAACAGCCAGATTTGTGAATGGCTTGAGGGGGAAGATTCTGGATGAAATCAGTATCCTCTCACCCCAAACGTTGGATGAAGCCTATCAGTTTGCACTGAAGGCAGAGGAGAAAATTAATCGGAAGCAGAACGCCAAGAGAGGAGGTGGATCTGGCAAGGGAAAAGGCAAGGTTTTTGGCAGAGGTAGAGGTACAGGCTCAAATGAGGAGGGCAGCAGTTCCAAATCTGTTGGCACAACAGAGAAGGACAATAGCACCAGGGAAGGACGACCAGCTCAGCGAGGGCGAGGATTTGGTCGAGGCAGGGGAACTGTCCAGTGCTATCGTTGTCACAAATTGGGACACAAGTTATATGACTGTCCTGAAGGTGAACCAGCAGGTGGGAGAGGAACTTATGTTTCTCAGCCGGAGGATGTTGAGGAGACACCTCAAGAAGCAGAGAATACACCGGAGACAGGCGAAGCTTTGGTGTTAAATAAAGTGTTGTTAAAACCAGCAAAAGAGGTTGCAGAACCGGATTAGCGAAAGGCTTTGTTTCGCACTGTCTGCAAGTCACGGGGTAAGTGCTGTAAATTGATCATTGATAGTGGGAGTACCGACAATTTAGTAGCTGTGGAGATGGTAGAAAAGCTGGGATTGAAGAAACTAAAGCATCCTACTCCCTACAAAGTGTCGTGGCTGCAGAAAGGGCATCAGCTGTTAGTTGACGAACAGTGTGAGGTGGAGTTTCAGATCGGTAAGTATAAGGACAAGATCCTTTGCGATGTCATGCCAATGGATGTCTGTCACTTATTGTTGGGACGACCTTGGCAGTTTGATAGAAGTGCAGTTCATGACGGAAAAACCAACTGCTATAAGTTTGTTAAAGATGGGATCAAGCATACGCTTGTACCCATCAAGGAGGAAAATACAGCAGAAGCTAGTGGGGTGAAAGCACTACTGTTAGGCGGAAAGGAGTTTGTAAAACAGATTGAGGACAATGAAATAAATTTTGTTGTCATAAGGAGACCAAAGGCAGTGGTACTTCATACACAGATTTCATATTTGCCCGAAGAAGTTCAGAAGTTGTTGCAGGATTTTGGAGACATTGTGGTAGATGATCTTCCAGATGAATTGCCACCAAGGAGAGGTATTAGTCACTGTATTGACTTTATACCAAGAGCAAGCCTGCCAAATAAAACAGCTTATCGCATGAGTCCTAAAGACCATGAAGAAATCAGGAAACAGGTCCAGGAGTTGTTGGACAAAGGTTTGATTCGAGAAATCATGAGCCCATGTGCAGTACCAACTGTTTTGGCTCCAAAGAAAGGAGGAGAGTGGAGAATGTGTACAGATTCCAGGGCTATTAACAAAATTACTGTTAGGTACAGGTTTCCCTTACCGAGAATGGACGA
>APFE031377484.1:49351-85915 GCA_000404065.3 Pinus taeda
TAACAGGTGAAAATTCCCGGAATTGGGACCGTGTACTTGCTCAAGCGGAATTCGCATACAACGATTCCCCTAACCGCAGCACAGGATACAGTCCGTTCCAGATTCTGTACGGCATGCATCCGCGAGGAGTGCATGAGTTACGAGATTTGGGGAAACTTGAGAAACGAAGCGCTGATGGGGAAGATTTCGCCCAAGCAATGAGTAACTTGCATGAACAGGTCAAACTGAAATTACAGGACAGCAGCCAGAGGTATAAACAGCAAGCTGATACAAAGCGTCCGGAAGTTCAGTTCAACGTAGGGGATGAAGTCCTTGCGTACTTACGTAAGGAACGGTTTCCAAAACGAGAGTACAGCAAGCTAAAATTCAAGAAAATCGGGCCATGTAAAATCATTCACAAATTTTCTGCAAACGCCTATGAACTACAGTTGCCACCAGGGATCGGTATTTCCCCTATTTTTAACGTGGCAGATCTGTTTCCTTATGTCACAGGTTCAGCAAATAATACGGCAGCAGAGCCACCGCGGGACACCAATTGTGAAGGAGATTCGTGGACGAGACAGATGCCAATGGCACCACCCGTTGAGATCGAAGGGATTTTGGACACACAGGTAGCTAAACGCACACGCAGGAAGGAGTATTTGCGGTATTTGGTCAAATGGAAGAACCGTCTGATAGAGGACAGTTCGTGGCTTAGCGCGACACAGATACAGAAAGCAGGCTATTTTGTCGACGACCTGATGGAACGAAGCCATGACTTTTTGCCACCCCGGGAGTCTGATGCAGGAGCATCCAGCTCCGAGGAGACAGAAGGTGGTTGACGGTCTCATGGAGAGACAAGAACACACAGTCATACATGCATAGCTGGACAGGTGTTAGACTTGTCAGTTATTTTACTTTATTTATTTGTTTTATTTTTCAGAAGGTCGTTAGGACCAGGTCAATTAAAATTGTGAACTGTTTCTTTTCAATAGGAATTAGTAACAGTAAAATAGGTTGATAGTTAATTAGTCTCTTTATGAATTGTGTTAGTTAGGAACAGTTAGAAATTGGTGGATAGTTACCCAATTCTGTTGGGGCAGTTCTACCTAAACAAAGAACTGTTGTGCCTCAAGAGATTAAAAGGAAAAAGACAAACAATGTAAAGGATTCCTCAGACAGAGAAAGGATAGATACAGTCATTTCAAAATAAACATTTATTTTTTTATTTTCTCTATTGAATCACCACTGTACAAACTGATTTCATGCATCAATACATAAACTCTGTGTAACAAAATTACGTTGGAATAACAAGACAGATAATATTCACAAGAAGAGCAGGCGCTGTCAAATATATCACATCTAGACAAAGGAAGACGAGAATTCGTGAATAACAAGACAGATAATATTCACAAGAAGAGCAGGCGCTGCCAAATATATCACATCCAGACAAAGGAGGACGAGAATTCGTGAATGCGAACAACCTTTCAGGTAATCCGAAAAAAAAAAACCCTCACATTATTTTATGAACAAAGCAAATGCCGGAATGTAACAAATATAATATTGTATCATTTCACTAAACTGTTATAACAAAGCAAATACAGTCCAGGCGTCTCACGTTTCCTTCGAACAAAAACTTCATTAAAAAGACAGAACCTCGAAACAGAGTTTCGAACAAATGTTTGTTATAACCAGACGGAATAAACCAAATTAATACAGCAAGGAATCACCAACAGAATCGGCGAACAAGGGTTTCAAACAACCCGAGGGTTTCTATTAACCAAACAGCAAAACTACAGGACGAGGGTTCGAAACAACGAATACCCATCTTATAAGGTTAACCAAACATCGACATACAGGACGAGGGCTTGAAGCCACCAAATACCCATCTTACAGAACTAGGGTTTCGACAACTGAGTAGCAATATTACAAAACGAGGACCGAAGACCAACGTACAGGATTGAAGGAGGGTTACACAGTCAAAAATACCATTTATTTCACCGCTCAGGTGACGGACTAACAACAAAAACGAAGTCTCAGAACCACTAATAAGTTACAATCAACTAATATGGAGAGACCCTACCCGTAGGGAAGAGCTGGAGAACTCGAGTGAGTGCTAGAGACCGTGGAGTGCGTTGAACCACAGAGCCAGCTACCTCGAGCCACCTGCAACGAAATAGGAGCAGATTAATGCCAAATACAGTCGCAAAATAATCATTAAGCAAAACAAATGAACGAGAGTTGATGTGCAAATCCTCACCTGGAGCTGAAGAGGCAGCACCGAAAACCACAACGACCATTATACCCCTGAAGACGAGGAGCGAGGGCGTCAGGGTCGGAAGAACAAGCGGCAAATAAGTTCAACAGAGAACCATGGCTTACCTTGACAACAGAGCTGAAGCGCAATAGCATGGCGGAAACCCTGTCACGAGACCAACTCACAATTTAATCAACCAGAACCAAAAAATTTGAATGACAGAATTTGCGTAACAAACAAAAAGCCAAAGTTTATCACTGTGCAGAACGGAGGTCGCCTTACAGTTCATTGTAAACCCACCACCATAGCAGCAGAGGACCGAGAGTACCCATAAAACTAGGATTGAAACCTGAACGGCGGAGGAATGAGCACTCCCACAGAGCAGAGCTAAAGGTTGGTGCAGTGAAAAAGCGGAAATGAAATTCGAGCGGGCTTAGGGTTGACAAAAGCCAACAACCGTATAAGGGAGAACCGGCAGGTGGAGGTTCCAAAACCGGCATGACCAGTAGATAACCCAATAAAATATCTGTTAAACGTACCCAGCATTTAAGTCAACAGTTAATACATTCAGGACGCCAAGTCTTGTCACCTGTGGTCGCATTGGGAACGGTGGGAGGCCATCAAAGAACAAGAACAAGGCCATTAAATGACCATGGATCATCAATATTACAACTATGGATAACCCTGACCTCCACCTAAAGCAAGAATTTAAACATGTACCTTGAAATGAAATTATTGTATGAGATCTCCAACACCTGCTCATAGTAAGGATGGTTGGTCTTAAAAAATACTAGTGGGTCGCAATTCCATGTCCTATCCGATAATGCATGTTGGGGTGATGGAATTATGCCCCTCCCCACTAGTCCTCCGACAAACACCTCATATAGGGAATTTCAATGTCAATCTTAATTTACATCATATTTATATATAGAGATAAAGTAATTTATAGGGAAAAATCTCTAATTTACTCTATAATTGCCTCCTCTTTTTTAGTATGAGGGAGATTTGGAAATTCTCTACAACTCAATATGGAGTTGACATGTGCAATCTTACACAGATTATGAAGAAAATGTGTAATTCATCTCATGCTAAACATAGAGTTGACATGTTATATATATATATATATATATAACAAAAAAGCATTAGCCATGGATAAAATATTTCCAATATCCTCTTTAAATCAAATATTTGAAAACCTATATTTTTTCAATATATTTCAATATGTATATATAAAGACTAAAAATATAATATTTCAATGATGACCACAAATAAAATATTTCAATGTCAATTTCAAAAAATAATTTTATATATTAATTATATATCTATATATAGAAATCAATATTTTGTAATTCTTAGTATGTTGTAAGATGTATGATTTATTTATAATTCTTAATATAAAGTTGATACATAAATTTAAAATTATTAATAAAATATTCGAATATCAAATATATAACCAATATATATGAAAAAAAAATATATATATATATATATATATATAAAAATCAAATACATGACAAATATTTCAATATTAAACAATTGCAAATTAAGATTAAGATTTTTGAATTATGAGAATTTATATTATTTTTTAAACTTTACATTTTTCCACTAAATATTTTTTAATCAAGAATTTAAATTATAAAAATTTATACCATTTTTAAAACTTTGACATTTTTCCACTGGATATTTCTGAATCTAAATAGAAAACAATAACCAGAATAAAATATTGCCAATTGTTTGAATAACACACAAATATACATTAAAGCATTTAATAAACTAGTCATCGGAGTGGCAGAGGCTTATCATAATGACATACAAATGAACACTCAAACATTTAACAATCCAATCATCAAAGTAACAAATGTCAAGATTAAGAATTAAGTTTCTGCAGCATTGTTGCACGTCTTGCATGTTTTATTAGTGCACGTACTAAGAAAGCATAAACAGTAATGGAGTCTCTCTTTATCATTATGGTGTATCGTAGATGTCGCAGCAATCAATGTAGTTAGAAGGATCTCAACATTTAAGGCACGGAGGATGCCACCGTCGGGTGTTACTGGCCATAAACACATACACATCAATCAAATAATTTTATAATTAGTAAGAAATTATTGTAAGAAAACTCTAATGTGTTTGAGCCATAACTCTATAAGTGTGAATGAATTTTTTTCAAAAACCCTAAAAATTCAAAACATGTTTATTCTTTAGTGAATAGAATATGTGAACAATTAGAAAACGCTTCAGAGAACATTAAGATTATACGACACTTTTATCATAAGGAGCAACTCCAAGCTCTTCAACTTTGCTTAACTAAAAGTCTCTACTTGGGATGTTGCGGCCAGAGAAAAACCAACAATTCAGTAGTATTTTACCTGAAGTCGTCGACGCTGTCTGCGGGTTTTCCAAAGGCGCTACCAACGTCTATGCCTGATAGGGGAGATAACATGAAGAGGGTGAAAATGCAACAAAACACTTTAAGATTATACAACACATTAAGATTGTAAGCAAGCAGCTCCAAGTTTTTCAACTTTGCTCAACAAAAGACTCTACTTGGGATGTTGTGGATAGAGAAAGAAATGAACCACCAGTGATTCAGTGGTATTTTAGCTAATGGCCACATGTTTTCTACGTAGTTTCCAAAGGCACCATCATCCCCTAGGGTTGTGATGCTGGAGCATTCAGCTCAACAGCAATTATTGTAAATAATAGTCATAGGGGATCAAGGATTCTAGAATTATTTTCCTAAATTACAAGTCACTTTGATGTTTCCAAAGTAAATAAATGGAAAAAATAGGAAATAAGAAGTGCTTTTAGGCATAAAAGCATTGAATGTGGGTCATTAAGGGATAAGGAGGCTTTTCTTGTTTTTAGAACAGGAAAAAAAGACGGAATAAAGCCTCAAGATGTTTTTTAGGTGAATGCATTGCATGTAGAAGTTTTTATGTTTCCATCATTATGTAAAGCATATCTATTATCATTATAAAAGAATGAGGCACCTAAGCTCTCATCAAATAGAGGGAGTGTGAGAGGTTTTCTGGTTGGGAGCCTTCTGGCAGTTTGTAAAGGGCCATCAATACAAATTATCTGGCCAAGTTTGTAAATAATTGTTTTATTTTAAATCATATATATATATCTTGTGATATTGTCTGGACTTTTCAGAGATTTTAATATTTATCAAGGTGATATCTTGTTAATGTCTATACATAGTGTGCCTTGTTTAAGTGGAAAATTATCAAAGACTGAGAACAGTACCAACGTAGAAGGGGAAGATAGCAGAAAAGTTGAACATTCAGGAGAAAACGAAAGGATAGAGGAAGAAGGTATGTGCACGGGCGGATCTCAGCTCACACGGGAATAGTTGCGAGGCGAACTCAAACAGTGTATTCTGGATTGATGGAGCCCACGCAATAGCTGATGGGCAGAGTCATAATATTCACATTTTGAAATATCCAAATAGGTTTCCATCCAGGTGACTGTTCACGCGTGGCGCTGTAAGAATTTCAATGTGCGAGGTGTGACATCTCAACGGGAGAAGTGGGACTTAATGCTGAGCGTCGACCTTTGGTACTCGGAACGTTCGTTGTGAACGGAATGGCAAGTGAGGCTACTTGCCTGTCCCCCGGTCTTCGCTCCAATACATGAATTTCAGCGATTATAATTGAGGTCGTATATGCGTAGAGTTTTTCAAACAGATATCTGTGCTGCCCGAGACAAGTGCGTATTGAGCATCTGATTCAAATCAGAGTATAATTTATGCGTGTGTGGAGTATCTGGGGCTGGAGAAGCACTGTTGAAATTATGAGAGAGGAGCGCTGTTGAAATTCACCGAATTCGAGGTCTCGGATATGCGGTGGCGGTTCTTGTTCAATTCGAACATTTGAATAAAGCTTCAATAGACAGGGAATGATAACACCGGTTAAAGATTGATTGATACCGCGTGAATACACTGGTTCAGAAGAGCGCTGCGGGGTTTTTTTTTATTGTTTCTTGTCTGATCAGGAACGCAACGTCGTGGCTTCCCTTTCATATTTCCCCAACTGTGTATTAGCGCGCATCTCTGTTTTGTTGTAAAAAGGAATTGAAATTGTGTAAAGCTTCCCCATTCAAGGATAAATCATAAACTTGCAGGCATTAATTTGTTGATTTAAGGCGCACGTTTTTATGAATGAGTGCACAGGAAAAAGGATCCTGGGTTTGCAGGTTCGCCCTACATCAAGTGGTATCAGAGCAGGGAAAGTTTCCTGCGGAGAGAAGGATTCCGGAGTAGCGGAAGTTGGTATTAGAGCTGGAATAACTATGTTTGATGATTCAAGTTTTCTTTTAAAGTTAAATTAATTGCATGCGGTGGATGAATGAATGCAAGAAGGTTTGTCGAACTAAAATGTATTTTTTTTATGTGTGATGAATGATGAAGATCAGATTTTAAATCTGATATGCAACATACACAATTGCAAGTGAACAGGATGGCAGACAAGATCCTAAAAGACCTTAAAGGTGAGATGATTTTTTTTAATTTGAAATTTATCAATTGAAGTTTATGGTTGCAGAGGAGTGGCAGTGAACCTGAAGAATCCAATAAGGAATTGGATAGAGAGGACAACTTAAGTGTTCTCAAGAGAGAGTGGGAGATTGCAGAAGCCTAGAAGGAGCAAAGGTGTTGCTCAAGAAGAGGTTCCAGACGGAGGACCCGTGCTTACCAAAAGACCAAGTGAGGAGAGCTTAGTGAGGTAAGATTGCAGCGAGGAGGACTAGCTGTTGCAGAGGCTTGTTACAAAGGAGCTCGTGAAGAAAGACGAGAAGAAGATGACTACTAATAGTCATAGCAGAGGTTCAGGAAAAAGCCACAGTAGAGGACATAAGAAAGAGGATGCCAAGGTAAATGGCAAGAAGATGAGTCAAGAGGAAGTTGGAATGGAACAAGAAGAATTTCTGAGAGATAGTGAAGATGAAGACTTGAAGACTGAAACTTCAAGTAAGACCAAAGGGTCGCATGGTTTTAAATCTGACAAATTCTGTATGTTTGCAGGTGGAAGACAATTGGCTGATATTGTCATGAAGAAGGAATCTAATCATGATGTTGATGCAGAGAAAGAACCAGCTGAAGATTGGTCAAAAGTTGTTGAAGGTATAAAAGGTTATGTGAAGTTTCCAAAATCTACTCCTAATGAAGTTATTGAATTATACAGGAAACTAGATCTTCAGATAAGAGAACTGGAGAGACAGAGGACTTATGCACAAGTTAATTTGCTGAGGAAACAAGGCAGGGACATTTTCATGAAAGACAGTCATGAAGCAGAAGATGGTAAGAAGGCGAGACTAACTGACAGTCTCATGGTGAATACAAATCAACATGTTGAAATATTGCCAGAGAAAGCTGAGGAGAAATCGAGTGAAAATTTTTTAGTCTTGAAAAAGACTTGGAGCTGCAGAAAAAAAATTTGGTGACTGAATCGACAAATAAGACCAGTGGGTCTTGTGATTTTAATGCTAACAATTTGATTGTGTTTACAGGTGATGAGCCAAAGTATGTTGCAGAGGGACAAGAAGCTTGGGAGGTAGCAACATCTATGGCGGCAGCGGAAGAAGCTTCTATGGTAGCAGCTGAATTAATAGAAATTGGGAACAACAGTAGTAAGGTGGACATAGAAATTGAAGAAATATAGCAGCTGATGATGCAGAAATCAAAATGGAGGAAAATCGAAATAGCAGCAAGCAAAATCAATCAGAACTTGAATCTGATTGCAAGAAAGAAGAAGATGGAAGAAAGGACAACAGAAATGTAGCGGCATCAAAGGAATAAAGCATTTGGACGGTTGCAGAACAAAGTGTGGGACCCTGGAAGAAAAAAACAAGGACTAAAACACATGATCAGGAGATCATGATCACTTTCAACCTTGGGAGTCTGATGCAGGTGCATACCACTCATACAGGAAAAAGCCGGAAGTTTCTATGTTTTCTAGTTAAAAAATAGGAATAGGGTAGAAAATAAAACAAGCTATCTTTTTTCAGTTAAAAATAGCATAAAAGTAATGAATAAAACTTGCTATCTTTTTACAGATAAACAAGTTGTAAAAAAAACTTAAATTTACTATGTAAAAAGTTTGCTTTAGTAATGGGTAAGGTTATCCATGTAAATAAAAAAAAGACTTGGGCCACCAAGCTGATGAGAGAGTCGAATCGGAGCTCTTCAATATAAAAAGACAGTGTCTTGAATTAAGAGGAGGGCGCGGTTCTGTGTAGGGGAATATTTGGTTATGTAATGACTGTATTATATTTGCTACGCAGGTCATATATAAAGGTTTGTTGGTATTGTTAATAAAGAGGGATTGGATGTGCATTTTAATAGTTGCAGTGTCTGCGCTATTTTCATAGCATTTGTGTTGTATGCCTGTGGAAATTTATAATCACTGAACGCTCAGAACTTCAATTAAAAAACTGGTAGAACTGTGTGATTTCTCTGGACAGCATATATATATAAAATGGTTTGGAATTGTTAACCGACAGAACTGTATGTGAGTTAACAATTGCTGTGTGCGCTATCTATATAATAAAAGTACTGTATCTCGGTGATAGTTGTTAGTGATGCGCATTTAGAACAGTGAATTGGAGAACCGCGGAGCTGTAACGTTGGATTGCATGGATAGCAAACATATATTCATTGAACTGTCGGCTTAACCGGTTTATATTGTATGGACAGCGCACCGTTCTGGTTGGGTACAGTTAATATATTACAGGTGGAGAATTGTGGTGCGGTTTTAACCGTTGTGCGCACAGCTAGATATGCGTTGGTTATATTATTAAGAATTGGGTGCGTATTAACTCTTCTGTGCAGACGCTTATATATATGATGTTTGCATTGTCAAAGACTATGTTTGTGCGCATTAAATATTTATTAGGGGCTGGGTATAATTAAGAGCACAACAGTTAATTAAATATAGACCGCCGTGCACATATCCTCTCTATTGGGTGGAGAGATTTTGTGAGTGGAGAGATTTTGTGTGCTGAAATTTTTTAAGTAAAGGGGTTTTGGGCTTATACCCAGACGACTTTTCATCAGGTTGTTACATTAAGAATTAGACATTAAAATTATACAACACTATTGCCATAAGCAAGCAACACGACTCTACTTTGCAGTTTTACCTGATGGCTTGGGTGGTAAAACTGATGTTACAAGAGATAGCAGTAAGAGGGTGAAAATGCAAATGCCCACACTTAAACCAGCTTTGAAGTAGCCATTGACATCGACCAAAAAACACAAAAAAATGAAGCACGAATGTGATGAGATGGCCAATAAAACGAGTTGAGACGAAAGTATAGATAAAGATAAGGCAAGAGTTGTAGGAATTAAATATAATATTCGTGAGCAAAATAAGGCGAAAGAACGTCGTGTAAAGTCAAAGATGGCTTGCTGGAAATTAAATGGTGAAACATGGTGAAATTTTAAATCGTCATTCCTTGTTGTCATAGGAGATGTTGTCATTTAAGTCTATATTTAAAAATAATAAACGTTGGCGAAACAAGACTAAATTTTAAATTTTGAACCTAACTTCGAAGTCATTAATCAATTAAAACAAATAAATTAAATGAAGCACGACTTAAAGCAGATCGCATAAAGCAAACAAAAAAAATTCTTAGAATTTTGTTTTTGTAAAAGAGAGGTGCAGGTGCTCTATAGTTCAATACCGGGAAGAACATGTTGTGATTAATTTTACATTTTAAAAATAATTAAAATGATATATTAATTAATTGAATTTTGTTAGATAGAATCTTTTTAAACACACTATTAAAAGAATAAGAATATATATATATATATGAATTTTCTTTTTGTTATTAATATTTTTTAAATGATATATATCGATTTCATGTAAAGAAATAAATAAATTATACATATCCACTAAAATGAAAAATGAAAATATAAAATGTTTTTTTATTTAGAATCATTTTATTTTTCTTTATATAAACTTCATACAAAACTATGTTATTAGTCCTTGATATAAAACTATTTTATTAAGGGTTGATATAAAAATATGTTATCTATGTTTTCGATCTTGTTGATCACTATTACTTTAGTTTAGCATTGACTAGTGCAAGTTATAATGTTTAACTTTGAAAAATAAATTTTTAATTTTTAATATTATTGAGAAAAAAAAAAAATCAAACATTTCATTGGACCATAACTTTAAAGGTCCACAAAGTTTTAGCAATGCACTAGTGCAAAATATCACCTAGTACTAGGTCAATGACAAATTTTAAACTTTAAGTCCTGGGATTATTTATTCATTTTTAAATGGTTAAATTTCTTGATTTCTTTTAACGATGAGGTGCAATTAAATCAATTTTTATTAAAATATTTAAGAAATAAAGATATAATTATTATTAACTTAAAAAAAAATGTTGATAAAAATTGTTAAATAATGTATAAAAAATATATAAATTTTGAAATAAAACATGTATTAATTTTCAATTTTCAAAAAGAATTATATGATTTCATTATAAAAAATATTTTATTTGCTAAAATTAAATAAAATAATTTTTTTATTATTTATAGTTTTCATAAAAAACACATTTCAAAATTTAAATTTTATTAATTTATACAAATTTATATTGGCTTATATTTATATAAATTTATATTTTTTTTAAATTTAACAATTATAAAGTCATTTTACGAATTTTTGGGAGATATATATCTGTCAAAGTACATGAATGCCAGCATATGACTCTTCACACATTTCAACTTCAGCTAATCTATCAATCCTGTCATGAAATTTTCAATGTGCAATATTCATATCAACAAGAGTTTTAGGTTGAGCTTGGACACTTATATCTTCAGCATCATTTACAAGAAATTTCTAAGGTTAATCATCTTTGCTTAGTGAATGTCCTGTGGCAATTCCTCTGTGGCTATTAGGTTGGAATAAAGGACAAAATTTGGGCTCCTATAGTGGACAGAGATTTAACATCTTATGGACAGCTTTGTGGACAAATCTTGTGGGCTCTCTAGTGGATAAATTTGGGGCATACTTCATGTAAATTGTTATTTTGTTGGAGGGTTGACTTGACACTTCAGATCACTTGTTAGTTTGACTTGGATTTCTCTTGTTGAAAAAGAATCTATAAGGAAAGTATTGATGGGTTTTCCCCTTGTAGGTTTTTCCCTTGCCTCTAAGTTAATTTTTGGTGTTCCTTATCTTTCGTGCATTTGATTCATATAATTGATTGATGACCTAATGCATGATTGTTAAATAGAAAAACATTAAACATATATAAATTGTCACAAGTAATTATCATGATGGGAAATTCAATCTTTTAATCGAATTTCCAACAAAAAGGTTTCTTCAAGTTTGCTCAAAATTCTGCTCTAAAACTCTCCATGTATGCTTCACAAATATTGTTCAACTTTGCTTCAAGAGTGGCTTCTAGGGCTGCTTCAAAGGTCTTCAATATTGATCCATTGGCTATCCTAAAACTAATCCAAGGTCACCTCAAAATTATCCAAAGCCTACTCCAAATAAGGTTAAAATCAGGCCCAAATACATCCCTTTGCTTCAGGACCGAAGAAACTCCTCAAACTAAGGTACCACATACCACAAAAAGGGGGGCTGAATTCTAGCCTCGGGGCTGAATTTTATAGACCTCGAAGTCTATTTTTCCATAGGGTCGAAAGTCATAGAAAAGGCATTGAATTCTGGTATGCTACAGGGCTAAGAGAGGCCGAAATTTTCAGTTGTCGAGAGGCTGAAATTCATCCCATGTATGGTCGAATTTAGGACTAGATCTATGCTCTAGCCAACTTGATATCAGTCCTCCAAGAATAGGTCAAAATGAAACTTCAAAATATGATCAAAGGTGTATTCAAAAACCATAACGCAAAACCCAAAGAAACCAGAAACCAAAACCAATGCTTCTTCTTCACTTCATAAGGTTTGTGAGATATTGACCTATCTTCCTTAGGACAAATTATCTCAACTCCTTTGCTTGCTTGTGCTTGGATGAGTTGCTGACATAAATGAAGGAGAGATGGCCTTTATTTATACTAATTCAATCACTCACTGAACTGAGATGTCTATTAGGGAGGGGGCCAACTTGTTCTTAAGTAGGTTGACTTTACAGAGGTCAAAAACAAGTATTTTGTACTTTAAAATTTAATTTCTCCTTAATGAGGAGTTAGGAGGCATGCAAATACTCATTTGAAAGGGCTTAAAGTCCTCTTTAAGCCTATGTAGTTTTCTTCTTTAGTTGGACATCCTGTTTACATCAATTAATTCTTCAACAATTAGAGACTAGATCAATCTTATCTAATCAAATCAAAGCCAAATCCTTTGCTCACAATTGCTTTATGAGCTTCCCAAGGTTGTATTAGACGAATATCAACTTCTCTAACCACTTACGCTCCAATCTATGTCACTTTTTGGTGTGGATGTTCTCAAATGCTAACCAATTGTGTTCACAACCTAAACTGCTACAAGGTTGACTAAAAATTCTTGTAGATGTGGTGTCTCAAAGCCACAATCTATCAACGAATAAGTTGTTTAATAAAGAAAAAAATATAACAAGTTTTAAAATGGAAAACTTGAAAAACAACAACAAAAACTCAAAAAATTACAATGTAACAATTTACAAATAGAATTTTATGTAGCATTTTCTTCACCCTAAGATGTTGGGTTGAGCTAAATCCAAGTATTCTAGATGATTCCTTGAACAAATCTAATTGCATATTGACTTGGTATTCTCTCTCTATTGGGCATTAAATAAACCAACGTTCCCCATATGTTTTGTGACATGGACTAACCATCTTTTGTGGATCTTTATCTCTGGCAATGTGATCGTTGTTTAACACCCGCGGGTTTTGGTGTAATGGAAACCATGATTCCAACAAGTGTTATTAGAGTGTAGGTCACGAGTTTGATACACACCTGGCTCACATTGGGGGAGAGATTGTTGGACATTGGATAAACCAACGCTCCCTATGTATTTCATGATATGGACTAACCGCCTCGCGTGGATCCACACCTCTGGCAATGTGATCGTTGACTAACACCTGCAGGTTTTGGTGTAACAACAATCATGATTCCAACATTTTCCTGATATGAGAACATCCTTTCAGTGGATATCGTCACATCCTCATCACCTTGACAACTTTTTGTATTTTAAACCCTTCATTATAGAATATGCTCAAATTGAGATATGCTCCTGCTACAAGGAACAATGAAAAGTAGACACTTGTCCCATCCAGAGTGTCATTTACCACATAGAAAAATATTTAGATGAATCCCCTTTATAGAAAGACATAATGGCCTCTTTGGCCCTAGCCATGCCCTCATAATTGTATTCCGCTGGAGGTTTTACACCATCCATGATCACCAACACTTTCACAAGGGGCTCAATTATGTTGACAACCTCGATAACTTTCTCCCATAATTTATCTTGAAAGAGAGACACTTTCACAGCAATTGCATATCGTTTCTTCTTTTCTTTCCAAAATAGCCATCATTGGCTACAAAACATTCGTCTTAATGCTTTGTACTCATTCAAAAGGCTTTGGATGGAGAAAAATTTTGTGGCAAAGCATGTGACAGTAAAGCGACTAAGCTCACTCTCTGTGAACTCTCATAAGTTTCAACACCAAAGCATGATTATAAATGTACTTGGTTATTTATTAGCTCTCATTTACAATGCCTTGTGCCCACTCCAAATTCCCCATTTCCTCCAAAATAAGATCAATGCAATAGCGAGCACGTGGGGTCCAAATAATAGTAGGATATTTTACACACAACAATTCTCCAGGGGCCACATAATTTGCAGTGTTGCCCATGATTGCTTGGACAACATTTTCAACCCCAACTTCTTCCACAACATCTGCCGACATTGAATATATCAAATTTGCATCCTTTACATGTGATGTTGCATTAATGGATTTTGGGAACATTATTCCTTTAGGGTAAGCCACAGGAAATTGATGATTTTTCTACTCCTTTGATATGTCAACCCATTTAACAAAAATATGAAACATGTACTTTTTTATGGGTTTTTAATCCAATTTGCCTTTATACACTCCAACTCCTCATTTAGATCCCCCCTCCCCCCACCACCATGTGCACCATAAGAGGGTCCTATGTATCTAAGGTCAACGTTTGCAATTACATCTACCTTGGGCTGATAAAAAGGAGAATTTGCAAGGTTAAATAAAAGGCGATCATGGTACCAAAACCTCCTAACTGCCATATCTTCCTCTTATTTTCATTATAATTGTCTACGAGTGGTTAAGACCCTAGGTTTATGCCAAGAAGGAAGAAAGGAGAAGAGAAACTTGGACTTGCTCCAACATTTGATGAACAACTAACTCAAGGTGCCATTTAAGATCTACTCATCCTTCCAACTTCAAACTTCATCCTACCCCGCTTGGTATTTAGGTATTTGATGACTTGCAAAGTAACTTGCATTTAAATTGTGACTTCCACAAGGAAACCATAATAAACAATGATATTTTTGCACACAACTCTAGTTAGCTGATGTTTCAGCCTATTTGCGCTCCCATACATAGTAGTGGAACAAGATTTGCACTTAACAGTCATCATCTAGAACCACCCAAACACAATGTTCCCATACTTTATAAAGAGGCTTTTAACCTTTGGTCTTAGGTGCCATGGATGAGAATCTAAATGCAAAAAATGTATGGCATAGTTGGTTTCATCATGTTCTAGAGTCTACAAGCTTGGCATCATTTAAACTATAAAATTTTAATCCTTAAATTTTAATTTTTAATTTTTAAAGCCATCCTACAGGGCTTTAAGATGGCATCTATACCCACAGGCCTACGGGTTGAGACCCTATATGCCTATGGGATGGAATCTCTACCTACAAGCCTATGGACTAAGATGGCATCCTACAATGCCTACAATATATATTATAAACAAAAATGGAAAAAAGGTTACTATACTAAACAATTGATCACTTACCTAAACTTTGGATGTTGAGGACCTAAGATAGCGACCTCCTTCAAATAGAAAAGAGTAATGACTTGAGGCCTCTAAACCACAACCAAATGATGATGATGAAACCTCCTTAGATTTCCCTTTGTAGCCCCCTCACAGTCACAACACACAACAACCTTCCAAGGAAGAAATGGATCTTGAGAACAAATCAAATGATAAAGAGTGAAGGAAGAAATGTCTTTATAAAGACTTATACCCTCTCAATTTCCTCTTTTATGTCTTAAAATTCCCTCTTGAGCACTGTTGACTTGGTAAAATCTCACATACAAGATTATTTGGGCACAATTTTGGGGTTGGTTAAGGTTGGTTAGGACTCCCCAATGTGAATCAAGAATTTCAAGTTTAGCAAGTCTTAAGGAATTTCAAAGGAGTCTTAAGTAGTCAGGCATGTTACAAAAGAATTTGCAAGAGTGACAGTTTTCATTAGCAACTCGACAAGACTCGAGAGCCTGAAAGGAGTCTAACAACATTGGTATAAACTCGTAATTTATTGTATTCATAGAAATGAGTGTCTTTGAATAGTTAGTGCTAAATGACATTGGGGAAATCATAATGTGGGTAATCCATATTGTCAATATCAAAATCCATTTGCTTCTAATTGTTGTGTTGTTGATGGATGGATAAATTACCCTTACCAAATAAACAATTTTGCACTTCAACATTTTGTGATGTTTTTAATTTTCTTAGTTGATGTCTTTTCAAGATGCCCTAGACAATTCTATCAAATGTAGTATTTTATGTCAAGGTTATCTTTCATGGTGTTCCAAGGAGAATTTTAGTTGGCTACAATGGCATATCCTTATGATTGGATTTTTACCACGTTAGTATATTTAATCTTACTACCTAAATGAGCTCTTCCCTACCCTAGTTCTTAGACCTACCTCTTGTAGAAATTTTTTAGATGCTTTTAGAAATTTATGGTTCTTACTTTTAAGGCAAATTCAGAAATTTCACCACTAGAGGTTTCTCAAATCTAATCCTTAATAGCTTTCAACCTTAGGGCTAATTTGAAAACGAATAATTCACTTTAATCCAAATCATTGGGAAGCTCAAAAGTAAAGATATCAAATCTGAGAAATTTTATTACAACAAACATTACAATAGTGAATATGTGCTTTATATTCAAGATATATGTCAAATCTGTTAACAGAGTCAACCCTATGTTATGTCAAATTAGCATGCATAAGTGATGGAATTCACCAATCAAAAAGACAACACAAGCTGAAAAATCAAATATCCAAGTACACTTTAAGTGGAGAGTTGAAACACATCAATATATAAGAAATGAATTACATATACATACACTCAATTTCTACAAACCCTAGGTAGGAAAACCATGAAAACCCTAGCCACAAACTCCTAAACACTATTGCTTCTTCACCATATTAATGAAGTAGTGATCACTCTTAACCAAGGTTGGTTTCTTCAACAAAAATCCTCCCTTGCTTCTATACTTGCATCTCGTGTTAAACTATAGTCTTGCATCCTGTGTTAAACTATAGTCTTGCATCCCATGTTAAACTATGAGTCCCTCAACAATCACAAAGTCCAAGACCGCATTCTCGTGAGTTGTAAAACCTTCTCTATTGATGATGTGTTTTCATGATCCAGTAATTAGTTGTCAGTGGGATAAAATCCATGTACTATAAATACATATCTTGAGATCAATATAATGTGTTGAAAATGGTTTAAGCATTTTTTCCATATTTTGTCTTGTTCGTGTTTGCTCCAATTCTTAACATCCCACAAGCATGGAATGTATCTCCTTCTTGTTCCTCTACTATAAGCATAACAACTAGAACTAGAGGTTTCAAAATCCTACTACTCTCACAAAAGTTATAAGAAGCAATGTTTTTTACCCTTTAGCGCTTATCAAATGACCTAGATTCCTTGCCTCTTTAGGGTGAAACCCTAATCATAGAATTGGCACTGAACTTCTCTATGAGCTCTAGTGCTTCAAGACAAAGAAAGATAATAAATACACAAGAGAGAGAGGGAGACTAGTGTGCTCCACCCTTCACGTCTCTAATACATGTGAGTGATAAATGAATCCACAAGATCAAGTGTGAACAAATAATAATGGTCCTAGTCCATTTAAATGAGGTGAGGGATGCCAACAATATAATAATGGTCCTAGTCCACTACAAGCAACATAACCACAAGAAGATAGGCCAACATGTGAAGTGCTCCCTCCTCAAGTGATACATGTCAAGATTCAAGATGAAAACATCCAAGAAGCAAAGATCCAAGGCATTAATGTTGCTCAAGCAAGATACAACACTCCAATGCTTCTAAGCCATGTGCTCGATTGGATCCACCCCACTTACATGATAACTCCCTCAACCCAAGTATCCCATGTCAAGCATAAGCCTACACGCAAGTAAATGAGCATCATCATGCCATCTAGGGCTCAATGCCATCCTACAAGATGCTTAGTGCTACTCCTCCAAGGCAATTTGTCCTCCAAGTAAGACACCCACTTTCCATGAATGTGTCATGATCATGCTATCTAGGTCTCGAATGCACCAAAGAAGAAAGACACACAAGCAACCACACAAGGTCTAACAATCAATAAGTAGGCCACCTCCCATGTGTATGTCCATCATTGTGTAACATCCCCGAAATAAAAACATGTAATTAATTAGATTAATTAACACGCAATTTATCAACTAATTAACATCAAATTACAAAAATATGAGTAGAGATAACTTACTTGTGGCGATGATGTTTCTCACTTGTGATTTCAGGGTTGAACGCTAGTTGAGTTCTGCTAACCGCAACAAAGACTTGGGGACGACTCTCCACCCAACCATAAGCTCAATTGCACAAAATCTTGCTACAACTGACCACCCCCAGGCCCTCAATCAACGTACTACTGCCAGGGAATCTTTTGTCTCACAACACTATTCTCCCAAGAGAATGGATGGTGGAATCATGGAATGATGGAATGCCTCTCATCTTCCTCCCCATCTATTAAATAAAGCAAACATTGGAAGGGGAACCACATGCACACACTCCATGTGTCAACATGCAACTTTAGTGCTTTCTTCTTTTATTCTTTTTGATAGTTTTACTGATTTTTATTGCTTTCTTGTTTTATTTCTTTTGTTTTTACTTTTTGATAGCTTTATTGATTTTTACTATTTTTCTGTTTATTCTTATTTATATTTATTTAGAGCATGTAATTAATTTATTATTTTATTATTATTTATTATTTATTTATTTATTACTACTTACTATTTTTTTTATTATTTTTTTTATTATTTATTTATATTATGTTATATTATTTATTTATTTATTATTTTATTATTTATTATTTATTATTAAGGGACATTACATACTCCCCCACTTTAAGGAACTTCGTCGCGAAATTAAGTTTTTATTATTTTTTATTATTTATTATTTATTATTAAGCGACATTACATTTATTTTGTTATTTATTACTTCATATAACAATCCTGGCACCCTTTGCTGAACTAGTATAACCAGCAGGCATCGAAAGTTTCACAACACCCGGGAAATCCCGAGGAATCTTTGTCATTTTTCCCACTTTCGGAATTAGGAATAAGCCTCATCGGTCTGTGTCCTAGTCCAAGGCTCGCCCCTTACTCAGACCTCATCTATCCCAAGGCAGGCATCCGGTACAGTGCTCAATGTCACCGGGCATCTCGCAAGGTTGGCCCACTCCCTCCACATTCACTAAGGTGCACAACCCCAGGCATCGGAGTCCTTACACCCCCACCAAACTTTGGCATCCCAAAACAATACTAGGCACCTAGCCTTCAATATCAAGGACTTGGCCTCCTCAAGATGGTCCCATAGCCCTCAAGAGCTATACAAGACAAAGGAACCACTAGCATATGTAGTGTTGATTGAGTTTGTCCCCAGCCCATATGATGTTACTTATTCTCCCTCATGCGTATGGGCTCGCATGAGATCATCAAATAAACCGGCCCTTTCGGCCCATTTGTGGAGTCTTGTCAATCATCACACCTCAACATGAAACCAATGCATTAGCTATACCATCATAGTATCATAGAAAATAATCCACATGCCAAGTCTTGCATGTCATCATGAGAAAATTCATCCTTGTTAATCGCAATATTATGAATAATAATGAACTACATGCTCATGCATGTCCTAAATTTGTAAGCAACTATCACATGCTTCACCTCATGAAATACCATCATAAGTTATAACATCAACATATTTGCATGACTTCACATAATAAATGAACCACATGTCAATAAACCTCATATTATAGCATCATCATTCCTATGCCACGTTATGCATATCATATCCATCATGAGTATTCAACATTAAATACCTATGAATATGTCAATATACCTCGATATAACATCATAATGCCTATGCATATCATCATCATAAGGATACATCATCACTTAAGAACCACATGTGCATCATTATCCTCCTACCATTATATCATAAAACCTCATGTAACACTATACTCAACATCATAACAGTTAATTAAACTAAACTGAAATCATAGTGTACGATTTAGATGTATCATAAAGTTTAAACAATAAAACATGATTTAGATGCTCCATAAAAGTATTTGTCTTAGCTAGGTAAGCACTCCTAATTATTTCACCACATCTTAATCATCAAGGATTTGTTGTCATCATTAGAAAATCATATTCAGAGAGTTGTGTTCTTGCAATAATAGGCGAGAGAAATGCCAAGCAAACTGTTATCGCTAAAGGGCAATGAGAACATCAATCCAACCCAAATAAATAGTGAATAATATGATCAACATTCAAGGAATGTTATCTCTGTGTTTTTAGATTAGATTGAAACCATAAAATAATGAACAGATGCCAGTGGATAGAGTCAGCAATTTTGCACATAAACAACGATCACCTAAAGGTAATAAGATATCAGAGTTTATACCATTGTGCATTGGAACAAATTTCACTATTTTAGAACACTTCAAATGGTGAAAATATTACAAATGTCAACATCAATTATCCAAATACTTCAAGCACTATGTAAACTGTGTTGTAAAAGGAATCGCTGGTGAGTAGTTAAGAAAATACACCAGTATTAAAGATTTGTTCCTCCACAAAAACATGCCAGTATACCATATCAATAGTGCTCAAAAAATTTAGGGAAAATGCCATCCAATGTGGATCGAATCATGTTAGTTGGTGTATTGTTCAATCACAAGAAATGAATGTTTAGGATGTGAAATTCAGTTGTTTACAATGTTCAGAAATGACCATCATTCAAGATATGTTTAACATCATAGCATGGTATCACAGGATTCTCAAGGCCAAATTCATGTGAAAATACGC
This sequence comes from Pinus taeda, assembly GCA_000404065.3. Classification (NCBI taxonomy): domain Eukaryota; kingdom Viridiplantae; phylum Streptophyta; class Pinopsida; order Pinales; family Pinaceae; genus Pinus; species Pinus taeda. The sequence continues at coordinate 69,892 of APFE031377484.1, forward strand.
TGATAGACAGAAAATATACCGATCTTTCAGAGAATTATACATTCACTGGTTGACACGAATATGCATTCAAAATTTGAGATCAATTCTCACATAGACAACTGAAAATAATAATTGATGTGAGCTGATCAACATGATCTGCAAAACCAAATTACTTTTAACAATGTGTTGGATTGTAAGAGCTTTGCCACCAAAGTGTTTATGCCTAAGGAGATTTATAGTTGGAAGCTTTACAATATTATAATCTCTTCTTTACAACCAAATGGCAACATGATCTGCAAAACCAAATTACTTTTAACAATGTACTGGATTGTAAGAGTTTTGCCACCAAAGTGCTTATGCCTAAGGAGATTTATAGTTGGAAGCTTTACCATATTATAATCTCTTCTTTACAACCGAATGGTCAAGATGTTCAGCAATGACAAGATACAAATAATATGATGTATGCAACTCTATAATAATAGCTTGAAGTGGGGGTATATTTCAAGATCTATTTCCATAGACATATTTTTTTGTAGATTGAACATATACAGATGATTCAAATGCACTTTATCCGTCATGGAACAATCCTTCTATCTGTATGATTAGACAAACCACATTCAAACTTGACCACAGACATATAAACCATATTTCTCAACTCACCCAAGTTGCAGAGTGCGAAAATATTTTGATACATCATTCTTTCAACATTCTTGAATATAGGTTCCCAAATTGTAAGTCCCATACTAAAAGGAATGGGAGAATAACTTTACTAGCAAAAACACCAATGACTGAATCATTTTTAGCAAAATGAATTTACATAAACGCGTGAATTCTTTGAACTCTTTGCTCTCTGTTGACTACACCCCTCTATAGTTAAAAATAGCCTTACAATGAAAGATATCTAATGAAACCAAAAGATGGCCTTCAAAGCCCATAACATTGAGAGCGCATCAACATAGTGATTGCACTTTCCCACAAATAGTGTGTTTCTGTCAGTTCCCAAGTCCAATTGTACCATGACCCTTCATGACAGAACATACATTGAACAAAATATTTAATAACATTATTAAACCATGCATGTAGAACACACCAGCACTAATAGATAGTAATAGAAATATCGGAATACTGGATCACTTTTCAAGATCACACAGTAATTTTTCAAGGTCATAGAGTAATTTGATGAGGTTAATCGTTGTGAACTACAACATAAAGGGCCGCAAATTTTTCAATTGGGTTTAGCTTGGGTAGTTGGGTAAAATAGTTATCTTCCCCACTTATATTCAAAACCCATAAAATGACATATTAAGCTCTTGAAAAAAAATCATCTATGTGGTGCTCTTAAATGAGTATATAATGTGGTGGTGGCACAGTACTCGTGACCTTACTCTTGCCTTCAGGCTAAGAGGAAGGCCGATTTCAACAGACAAAGGTCACCGAACAAGAATTTTTCATAACTGATGATTCTAATTAGGAATACGGCAGCAACATTGATCCTGAATATATGCAGACTATAGGCTACTTTTTTTTTTGCATCGCTATAACACTGTTTCAAAAAGGATTTTACCGGGAATGATGTATATTCATTTTTTTCAATCCTTTTTCATTCCGCTCCCCTACCTAATTGAACAACTGCCAGGGGATTTTTGGCCTATCAGGAATGCCATGGGCATATATGGATATACTTTTATATCTATAAAAAAAAAAAAATAACAGGATTTTTCTCTGATAGAAAAAACACTTTAAGTCAACTTGTTTTCATAGTCCTAGTTAATCCTTGCTAAACTTAAAAGGAGAAAATAATTAATGTTAATTTCATGATAAACATACCGCCAACAAAATGCTCATATGAATTTTGACAATTAAAAGTTCTCAGAGATTATTCTATAATGTAATGACAACATGGAGGATAATATTCACTTTGATCACATAGCTACCTTATGTGAAGGAAACAATGGTTCTGAACCCTGATATAAGATAATGTTGCAAGCAAGCAACATATATCCCAATCATAGTTGTTGGATCAAGAAAAGGATGGTCGTCTAACTTCTTAGAGGCCAAGACCCTTGAGGCATTTAGGTTTGGATAAAATCCTTTGTGTTTCAAAATCATCCATGGTTGTTGCAACTAAGTATTCAAATAGGAGGGAATCTGAATTATAGTCAAAGTAGGGGCCATCAAGTAAGTATTCAGACATTAGGCTATCCGATTTTCTGAATTTTTGTTTGTGTTTGGTGACAATTCTCGTAGAACAACTCCAGATCTTGAAATAAAGAACTATATTACTTTGAAAGATGTTAGAAAATTATAGACTTGGAAATTTCAGAGAATATGTATCTCATATCTATCCATGATGAGTTTTCCCTCTATCCACTATAAAAATATTTAAAGGGTTAAATTCATGTCAGAGGAAACAACGAGAGATGTAGACTCTGTGGTTGATAATTGAATTGCTATAAAAACTTTGAGATAATAGGTTTTTCTTGCACACTTTTTATTGTTGGAAATATCACACAGCCAAATCTTGTATGGTAGCAAACTTGGTGTATATCTAGTTCGGGTTATATCAAAAAGGGTTACACTAAAAGTTGCAATTGTCTAACTTATAAACAGATTTTAACAGGGTGTACTTACAACAGCTTACTAGGACATTATTCGATGTTGTTTCTAAGTTCTATGACAGGCCTCACCCTCTGTTTGGTGTTGACTTTAATCTTGCAGTTGTGACCCTGATACTCTATTTTCTTGATTGGAAATTCAAATATTATATGGTAGACAAAATCATTGCTTATTCAGAGGAAACTATAATCTGAAGACTAGTATTGTAACTGTCTAATTTGACCAGCGAGCGATCCATCCATGAAAGTGTTCTTGTATGGTTCTTATGAAGAAACTAAAATGAACTCATTTAACCATACCTCTGTAATGAAGACGCCCTTGTGAAAATGGGGCTTGCGAGTGAGGTAAATAGACTATGGTGTTCATATTAATGTTGGGCATAAGATTGGTGTTGCTAATACCTGCATTTTTTATGTTGTCTACAAGCGCTGAAAATGAAGTTGTTCAAGGATCTGTTGCCACAGAGATGTGATCCTAAGTTTTATTTCAACAAGTATACAACAAGAGTAAAATGTCTCTGTTCTACAAGCCATAGGTTCAGATCATTCTAGGCCCTAACTAGTTTGATTATCGTTTTTTCTGCATTGGATTCAATTTATAGCAAGGGAACCAACATTTCGATGTCATACAGTAGTATTGCTTCCATTTGTAACTTATATCTTGTTGTAGGATGACACATGCACTCTATGATGATGTTCAAGAAGAACAGGTTATTTACCATTCATCCATCTAAATTTTGGTGAATATTACACTGTACTTTGTTAAAAAATGGCTAACGTTTAAGATAAATTATTGGTGAATAAAAATCTTTTAAATCCTACTCCCAAAAAGAAAAATTTAGCAACAAACCCCACAGAGTTCTACCTTCTTACAATAAAATCCCGATGTCATTTATTCAGTGCAATGACACTCACAAAAACACCTTTTGCTTAGTTATATTTCCATCAGTTCCTCTTTGATAGCTTGTTGACTCTCCATTATTGTTTAACACCATTTTAAAGCTTTTCTCTAGTTCTCCTTTACTTCCCCATACTTGTTATGTAACACGCAATTCAATTCAAAGTACCTCTTTGAGCCCAATGCCTAAGTTGTATTATCTAAACATGATTGTTAAATCACTTAATCAATCAAATACAAATTTAATTTCTTTATTTGTAACCTTTTGACATCACCCATACATAAATTGTCTTCATCAGAAAAACTCGCATCTATATATTATGCAATAGGATCTGCGAACTATGCAATGTTACACAAAGTCAAAATAAGGAAATTTCCTTTTTCCGTGTAATACGGATGCAAACAAAGTGTTATCTCGAATGAAATATTAACAGGAATAAAATATTTAAGTCTCTGCCTCCACTCTAAGACTTTAACCTATTATAATATTAGAAGTTAGAACTATTCCTTTCAGTTATGTTAAACTTTAATAGTTGAAATGTGGAAATTCAGATCCCAGAGTAATCCATTTGAGCTTTCAGAAAGAGGACAAAGATAGATGTTCTCGTTTTCATCCAAACCAGTAAACAAAGACACCCAGCTATATCCTACTTGGTACGTACTCAAATGCCCACAAGCACCTCAATTTAGTCATATGTCTTTTTAGGAATGAAAAGAGAATATTCAAATGTGTAGATCTAAATAAGTATTTATTAGGGACTTACACTTCGGAAGGCTTATCCAACATTAAAGTTTTTGACCATAAGTATTCAATTCTTGAGATCGAATCAGGATAAAGAAAAGATGGACTTGTAAGAGACATAAAATGAGAAAGCAACATGGAGAAACATAACTTAGAGGACGAATCCAACAAACTTTCTGTAAAAATTTAAAACAGAGGTTTGTGCCTCATTCTGGCAACCTTCATGGGGTCACCTAGCCACAATATATGCAAGAATACGAAGTCATTTAGGCTTTATTTCATGCCATTCATGAATGGATAAGATGCATATATCAAAAGGATAAAGGGTTGTGTAGTTAGAAACTCAAGTCAGTTCAGTGATGTTAGATAACTCGGAATTTTAGATGAGGATCTAGAAAGGACAAAGTAGCAATAATTAACTATATGTTATTTGTTGTCCCTTAACTGGAAACTCCTATGTAGCCATACAATCAGACTAAGAGGGGTTTCCAAATTGTAAAACAAGAGGTAAATCAAATATCCAAATATCATACCAATTGATTCTCAATGCTATTGATTATGACAGTCCTAGTATCAAGATATAATAACTTCATGAAGCAAATTTTCAATTTCATAAAATCAAAATGATGTTAGAACACAGTCACTCTATTACTACTTATAAATCCGTTCAACCAACCTTCTCGGTACGATACAAATTACATCATTCTCTGTACTTTGATAATTGACTCATTCTACCATTTTTTTATGAGTTTCAATCAGCGTCCAGGGAAATAAAAGGTATTGAATCCCCTGGCAAGAACATGCTACTGAAACCCCCAAGCATCAGAGGATAAGCTACGTTGTTTCGATTACGAAACTCCCAAATCTGAGGGTTCCATGCAAAGAAGACTATAGGTAGGGAATTTTAAACTACAGCACAGGTCCATTTGGCTGCAGTGTGGTGGTTGAAATAGGTTTTCGCCACAATAGTGATGACTCAAATTCAAACCTCCGCCAGCATAGATTCTTGATTATGTTATGAATTAGCCAACATTGACGATCCTCAATTAAAGTGGATTTACCACATACAATAATACATAGTTGAGTTCATAACTACCCCACATATATCTATGAAATATGACATGAATCAAAAATTTAAGCACTGCATAAAAGAGCAAATAACTCCTTATAAAATAAATTATATAAGAATCCTTTCATTTCCAAGACAAGCATTTCAAAGGCCGTAAACCGTGACCAGAATTTAGATATGTCAAATGAGGACATTAATGTTAAAATGATGAAATTTTGTGCCCAGCCCAGAGACTAAAAAAAAAATCTGGAATTCAGAAGGATGAATTGATTGACGTCATGAGTTCAAATCATTCAACTCTCATTAAAGCACCCTCGGCTTCTGTAAGCGACCAGGTCAGAGTTTGATATTATCCACGCACAATGAAGTGAACCGAGTCCAAAGAGGCATCAATTCAAACGGAAAATAATTGACACAGCCATTCAAATGCAACAAAATATGCACACGCAGGTCAAATGAACGGCAAAGAAATGCCCTAAATTTAAACCAATACCCATCGGCGGATTTTATGTGAAGGCAAATTCCAGGAATGATGCTATATTTTCGACTTCAAAAATATCAGAGTTCAGAAAGTAATGGAGCCCCCCTATAATTTTTTAATCTATATTAATAGACTAGTCCTCGCCAAGTGACATACCTTGCATGGCTTTTTCTTCTTCTTTTCTTTTCTTTTCTTTTCTTTTTTTTAAATTAGTACGTCCATGCATCTAAATTTATATATATATATATATATATATATATATATGTAAAAAAAATGTTAGAATTGTATTCATTTCTCTCAATTTTAGTTCGACTAAATTTTTCTTGATCATCACAAACAAAATAATTGGAAAAAATAATTTAGTATTTTTCCCAAAAAGTTTACTTAGAGGTCACACAGAGTTAAAACCCGCTTTGATACCATATGTAACAGCCCCGAAATAAAAACATGTAATTTATTAAATTAATCAACACGCAATTTATCAACTAATTAACATCAAATTACAAAAATATGAGTAGAGATAACTTACCTGTGGCGATGATGTTTCTCACTTGTGATTTCAGAGTTGAACGCTAGTTGAATTCTGCTAACTGCAACAAAGTCTTGGGGATGACTCTCCACCCAACCGTAAGCTCAATTGCACAAAATCTTGCTACACCTAGCCACCCCCGAGCATTCAATCAACGTACAACTACTAGGGAATCCTTTGTCTCACAACACTATTCTCCCAAAAGAATGGATGGTGGAATCATGGAATGATAGAATGTCTCTCATCTTCCTCCCCATCTATTAAATAAAGCAAACATTGGAAGGAGAACCACATGCACACACTCCATGTGTCAACATGCAATTTTACTGTTTTCTTGTTTTATTCTTTTGTTTTTACTTTTTGATAGTTTTACTGATTTTACTGTTTTCTTGTTTTATTTCTTTTGTTTTTACTTTTTGATAGCTTTACTGGTTTTTACTATTTTTCTGTTTATTCTTATTTATATTTATTTAGAGATTTAGTATTGTTATTTATTATTTTGTTATTATTTTATTATTTATTTGCTATTATTATTATTTTTATTGTTTATTATTTATTTAATATATATGTTATATTATTTATTATTAAGGGACATTACACACTGCACAACCAAGGCTCATCCATAGACCATGCACCCCAATACTACCTCTTTATGAGGAAAGTGTTTACCATCACTAGTCATTTTCCTTTGCAACTCAACTAATCCTACCACTTGCAAAATCTAAGCCTACTCCACAAAGGCGTGACACTTCACTGCTTAAAATAACTAGAAGGCTCACAAATGGAAGTAGCCATCATAATATGGCTAGCACATCTCCTAGGTAGTATACTTCCCCTCGCTGAATATCTCGATGCTCCTAAATGCTCTTATGCATCGTGCAATGTCTAAGTAAGCCATCTTGGCTTCCTGCATGTTGGAGTAGTAGGAAAGGGCATATCCATCACCAATCTTATCTCATCCACTCCAAAATTTCACGCAATTTTGAACTTTAGTCAACCTTTAGAATGACAACCTTGCCTCTCCCTTCAACCTTTGAAGGAGAACCTTGTGAACTAGAATATCTCAGACCCTCATCAAAATTCACATATTTCCTCACCACCATATTTTGTTGTTGGAATATCAACCCTATAAGTTGTTGAATTCTCATTGTATCCAAAAACACAATAGGTTATCATAACATTACAAACCTCCAAAGAAAATTGGCCACCTGAAAATTTTAAAGAACATAAATCTAGAATATCCAAAACCTACCAAACTTATCATCCCTCAAGTCAACTTCATGCACTATTTAAGGCATCCTACAAAGATAATCACATCACCATACAAGACCAAGACAATTGGATCAGGTCTACCCAAATCACAATGATAAGCATATGCACAAGTCCCATCCATCATAAAATACCAAGCTTGTGGTAAAGGTAATAACTGACTCATGGATGTATAAAACTTATAATCACGAATATCTCACCCATGCACCCTAAAACCTCAAGCAGCATCAACAAGGTCAACTCCCTCTACCAAAGAGAAGCCAACAACCCTATTCTTGCACTTCACCACAAATCACTATAGGGCCCGGAATCAACCCTTGATTTCGCAATATATTTTGAATCCTACATATGCCCCTATAAAAATAGAATATTCATCCAACTACTCGCTAGGATTTAAAAGTGTTATAGGATATGTTGTCACCCACTGCAAAATGTGTTTTCGGTTGCCCACGGTGGGCAAAAGAGCAGAGAGGTTTGCAGCCATCTTCCAAGCCACAGAAGCACTCAAAGTTAAATCGGACCCTCTCCATTGAGAAGTGTTTTGAACAAGATTTCCAACGGTATGTTGAAGTCTAAAAAAGGACTTCTAGATCAGAAGATATGGTCTGTTGAAGTTGGGGTTTTGTCACCTTTGAAAGGAAGAAAGAAGAGCATATCGAAGGTCCCGGCACATCGGCGATCGCAATATCGGAGGTCAGGGAGATGGCAAATCGGAAGTCTAGGCACATCGCCGATCGCAATATCGAAGGTCATGGCATATCAGTGCCTCAAATATCAGAGCTCCGATATATCGGAGGTCCCACATGTCAGAGGTCCAAACGATCGGCACATCGCAATCAGCTATCGAACAGGTGACAACCTTTTAAAGTTATGATATTGCATAAAGTTTCAATATTGTGCCTTCAGTGTTAAAGGCGCCCAGGAGGGCCTAATGCAAGTTAACAAAGGATTTTAGCAAAAAACCAAGGGCAGGCGAGCCTTTTCTCTCTCCTCTAGAGGGCCACATGGAAAAATACTATTGGCCCTGATAAATCCACGTGGTGTCTAACATCATCATGATGTGGTCGTACAAAGGACACATGGCATGCAAATCAGTATTTTCACGGGTCCAAAGAGGGCAAAATAGGGTGACATGTGTCACCACTCACGGGGTCGTGGCTAAGGATGACGTTAGTTCGCAAATCGATGATCGTAGGTTGAGGAATATCACTGCATCAAGTTAAAACCTCTTATTGAATCCTGCGATAAAGGGGCTCTGATGTGGGGGTTGGCCCACGGTCACAAATAGTTTGAAGAACCAAAGGTGGGGTTGAGCATAAAGGATGATCGCACATCGGAAATCGCAACAATGAAGTAGCATGTAATCAACATATCCGAGAAACTCCTAATATCTTGGGCCCAAAGGTGATGTGGACAAGTGGCAAGAGGCGGGGAGCATAAATATGTGTGTTTTATGCATTTTGATCAATGGTTGGGCGAACGGTTAATAAATGTTTCTATAAAGCGGAGCGAAGGTTTTATATGTTTAAAGCTTTCGCGCTGGCCCTCCCTTATCCTCTTGGAACGCGGACCAAGCCACTTCACATGTCACATACCGCAAGTTTTGGGGTGGGGGGGGGGGGGTTGCAACTAAAGGCAAGGTTGTGAAATCCCCAATCTCCAAATTCCAATATTTCAAAGGGCCCAAGCGCATAAGTGTGTGGTCCCATGTGTTACACATGGGGGCCGTTAGTGATGTAATGTTTCAAAGAATTGGCCCTCGTCCCAACGAAAGGGTTTTAAGCCCCTAAAGGCTTTGGCCCCGAGTCCCCAGGCTTTTATCATGTAGTTTCCGCCTAAGCCCTTTGGGCTAAGGCAAAGGGGGCTAAAGGAAATTAACATTCGCAGTTTTGTCAAGTATGTTCAATTTAAAGTTCTCGAATAGCCTTTGCCCTAGTACACTTGTATGATCATTTCACGACACAGAGTGAGTTCCAATGGATTGATAAAGGAAAGAAAAGGGACGAATGAGTTCGCAGTTGTGCTCATAATATGTCATGGCCATCATGAGGGATCACTCCTGGCTCCTACGAGTGGGGAATTCAAATGGTTAAAGAGGAAAACGATAGGTGAACTCGCTGAATCAGCGTCGCAAAGACGTGGCCTGATAAGAGGCGATTACAAGGGCAGTGGGGAGATATTTTCCTCATCATCTTTGAGTTTTATTTATTTTTGTTTATTCTGTATTTTTGTGTAATTTGGAAGGAATCAAATCCTTTGTAGTCATTTAGGCAGCAGAGTTATTGCACGCCAAAACAGCTAGTCAATCAGACAGCGGACCCTTGGCTGAAATATTCTTTAACTGATATTCAAAGCTCCCCCTCTCTTTATAAATAGGGGGGAGAAACCCTTAATAGGGGGGTTCCGGAATTCTGCACCCAAGGGGTACAAATTTTGTGATTCCACTTTTGGTTCTATTTGTTTGTTCATGAGGGACTTGGGCTAAATGAAATGGACCGGTGAATTGGACTCATTTTGAGGATTAATGAAACTCGTTGGAGATTCCAATCAGAGCAATGTGCAGTATGTTTTTCTCCTTTGTATATCAGTTCATGTATGTTCTTTCTCCCTCTGAAAGAGTGTAATGAAGTTGTTGGTTTCACTCTCTCATGGTTATATGTATGTTGCTAAGTAGTGAGAAGTACCCGCGTAGTTACAGATTTACTTGTGTTATTTGATACCCTGCACTACCTGTAATGTGCAGATTTACTAATTGTAGTTTGGAGATAAATGTATCCATGATGCATATAGTTTGGGACCTTAATTAGCACTCCATTGTTTTTGCCATTCCACCTCTTCAATCTTCTATACTTCTGTCGAAACATTGTTGCTTATGATTATGTCTTGTTTCTAGCCCTATGCATCGAATTCCATCCTCTCTTTCCTCCTCTTCACTTTTACTACAACTCCACTATTAAACTTCTTATGGTTGTGTGGCAGTTGAAACGACCCAGCTAAAACAGTGAAATGACCCAGCGAAATTATATTTTATTTTTTTTTACACAGCAATTACAACCAGAAAATAAACATATTGAGATTTCAATTAAATCAATACACACATCGCTGATGCTCATTTCAGGAACATAACACCACATTTATATACTTTTAATCTAAGGTCAAGTAGTAACGAAATACAATTGTACCGTACACCGGAGAGGCGAAACTCCGCTTGCTTGGTTGTCAATGGTATTTCCTTGTTGCCGGTCACTTCTGCGAGTGTATGATGACGCACTTGATCCGAAAACGAGACTCACTGAATAACCTCCCAGCCTACTCCTTGGGTACTCTTCTTCCCCGCGAACCTCCGCGCTGCAATGGGGTTGTACAATGGCGGAAGAATCTAGCTGGCAAATGAGAGCAACCTTAGCTCAAGAGTCCCCTCTCTAAAAAGAAATCCTCTACCTCACCAAACTCACTATAGCTCCGTAGTCACTGCTTTGACATCATATCATCCATCCAACCATAGGGTTCCCAAAAGTCCCTTCTCTCATGGCTTGTCCCTTCTCTCATGGCTTGCCCCTTCTTTTATAGGAGTCCTCATAGGTGACACTTGGCATGTCATGCATAATTATAATATTTTTCTTTTAATTTAATACTCGATTATTCACCTACCCATGTGTCGTTCTCTCAGCAAGGGTCACCCAAATTATTTACTTAACTTCTTATTTAAAACTAATATTTTCCTCACCTCACAAGATTCCTATTTCTCCTCCTAATTGTCTCTTTATTGCCCCCTTTTATTCTTTAAATTGTGTTTATTACTTGGAGTCAATTAATGAGTCAATATTTTATCCCCAATCTACTTCCTACATTAACTCAGGTTATCTCTTAGAGGGAAATTCTTATGCTGGTTGATGCCACATGGAGCTTCTCTACATTTCTCTAATTTCATTTATTTTTCTTATTTTAATTCACCTTCCTCTTTTCTTAATTAAGTTTAATTGGTTTAGGATTAATATTTATCCTTACAATATGTTTGTCTTCCTCTTTTATCTAATTAAACCACCTAATCTACCTAGAATTTTCCAATATGGGGAGGGTAGAATTTTTAAGGTACTCCTTATTCCAAGTTTTATTACCATCATTCACCCTTGATGTAACTCCCTAGTTTTCATTCCTTACTTATATTTATTTATTATCACTTATTTTTTAATGATTCCAAGGGTGCCAAGTTTGGTTGTGCCCCTCAAGAACTTCCCTAGAAGTTCCAAGGGTGCCACCCCTAACAGTTTAATTGTGATGCCAAGGGTGCCAAGTTTGGTTGTGCCTTTCAAGAACTTCCCTAGAAGTTCCAAGGGTGCCACACCTAACAGTTTAATTGTGATGCCAAGGGTGCCAAGTTGGTTGTGCCTTTCAAGAACTTCCCTAGAAGTTCCAAGGGTGCCACACCTAACAGTTTAATTGTGATGCCAAGGGTGCCAAGTTTGGTTGTGCCTTTCAAGAACTTCCCTAGAAGTTCCAAGGGTGCCACACCTAACAGCTTAATTGTGATGCCAAGGGTGCCAAGTTGGTCGTGCCCTTCAAGAATTTCCCCTGAAATTCCAAGGGTGCCACACCACTTGCCCTTCAAGCATCCAGTGACTACGAGGGGAAAATATCATGCAACGTCATAGACCACTATCATCTCTTATGTTGCCCGCTATAGTGAGACTAATGGTGCAGGGGATCAAGGAATCCGCCTTGATGCGCGCCCCCCCAGTAAACTCCTCATGAGCGACCCAACTTTGGAACCTGCCCTCATGGCATCGTGATCTTCAAGGCGAAGGTGTTTCAACCCTTCCAGCCCAAGTCACGGCGGGAGTGCTAGTGGGTGAGATCAGGGACTCTGTCCCACCCCTCCCACGTAGTTCCATCCACCTGTACAACCCCATCACCCATATGTGAGTCATTCGGTCAAGAAACAAATCTGTGCCTACCACCATTAACATATCATAAGCATATAGTTAAACATATATGGCAGATTTCAAGATCGATTTAGACTTTAAAAGATAAAACAATATGAATTTTCATCAAACCAGGTGTCATCAGCATGTCATATGCGAGCGCCTCTGATTGTTTCCTGCCATACTCAAAAGTCATTAGCAACAAGGTTTCTCACTGTTAGTCATTATCATAATAGCATCATTAACGATTCCTGGTCATTCACATCATTGTCCATTATAAGCCTGAACTAACGGAAGTAGGTAACAGAGGGTACACATCCCTCATGGCTATCATCATTTATCATAAATGGAAACACACATATTCATTAAGCCATCAACATCGTAACATCATAGAAATTTACCTATCTATCAAATTTATCATCATTATATTTTTAGTAGAGCGCATACATATTCTTTACTACCCTCATCATAAATTCAAATACTAAACTTAACTATTTAAATGATGCAATCATCAGAATACTGTTAGATAAGATATATAACCATTCATGCTATCATAATATCAATGGAAAGCAAAACATCATAACCATGAATATCTCAATCGTTGATAATAGTGTCATGAGTCCAGATCCTCAACCTGAGGGTCCTCAAAGAATAAAGTATAAGCCCTAAGGCTATATCAAGGTCAATTTAATATCAGAGTTTGTCAATTAGAGCGGGGCACTACAACATTGCCAAACTTAACAACCAACTTTGGCCACAACTGTTCAAATTGAGTCGTGTCACCCCTTCCTTGATACTTGACCTTGTACCATATGCAAGGTAGGGTAGGATGCATTGCACGTTGATTTTCTCATTAGAACTAACATCACATGATATTATCATGCTAGAATATTCCACTAATAACCTATCGATCTCTTCCTCTCGGGATGAGCTATCCTGTGGAGCTTGCTTAACGTTTTTTCCATTGGTTGTCAGTTTGTTCATTGCCATCGTGTCTCGATGCCCTTCACCTCACACATTTTCTTTGTGCTTGCTTATTAACTATCAGGATCATACCTTTGGGTAATGACGTTTGAGATTATGTGGGTTGTGGGCCAACCCACCCACCAATAGCAATACCGCTAGGCACATGTCATCCTGCTGCATCATCCCTGTGCTTCAATCTCGACTCTCCCTCGTTTGCACCTTTAGAGTCGTTATGGGCTATGCGTTCGGGCTTACGTGGGTTGTGGGCCAACCCACCCACCAATCGCAGAACGACCACTTGTCCACCTAGGAGTCCCTGATCTCGGATCTCAGCTCTCCAAATAAATTACAATTCACATTTGTTTATGAGATTCTGAGATTTGAACCTCCCGGAACTTCCAACATCAGTTTCTGTCATGACATGTATCTGGTGATGATCCCTGGTCTGTCAAGTGACAGACTTCCCGACAACTGATTAAATTAGCTTATGGGATTCAAATTGTCTGGGATTTTACGCCATGTCTTTATTCTCTTGACCAATCGTGTGAAATGAGAATATGATCCCTCCAATAGGAACCCTTTTCGCTTAGGCATTCTGCTTATGCAAAGGATAAGGTCATCTAATCTTTTCTATAAGATTAGAGCTTCACTCCTCTATGTTGCAACAAAGTCCTTTTTCTCCTTACCATTCCACCATGGCTAGGTCAAGGAACTTCAGCTGGGCCTCATGCAATATCTTAGATAGAGATCTCTATAATCTCCTTGAAGACAAGCTGTACCATTGTGTAGGCTTCCTCGAGCTAGTCTTCTCAACTGCAGATTTGTCCCAAAGGTATGGTAGACCTCTCGATTTTCTTCAAGATTTTTCCACTCTGTTAATGTCCAACTAAAGCATTCCATGATGTTACCCCTCCTAAGCTTGGGTGTTAGCTACAATGAGGGATTTCTAGCTCATGGGCTTTCCCTGCCCTTGGGTAGGGAATTCCCCACATGGTGGCGTAGGCACTTCGCGACTATTGCCAGCCATTGGTTTGGTGCAAGCTTCCGAGAGGTTACCACCTTGCCTACCACACACTGACAATTCCAGAGTATACGCTGACTCTGCAAGTAGCTCCCTGGTACCACTCAAGGGTTCTTGAGGCATTTGGCTACTCTATAGGACATGTAGCCCTCACCGCCAAATTCCCTGTGGTGGAAATGGAGGTTGCTGCAGATGCAAGGTTGGAGGCCATTTAGGTAACGCTGCAGAGCTCGACTGGCCTCGGGAAAACTCCCCTTAACATTCATACATTGGTTGCCTATTGACACAACAACTTGGAAGCAAATACGTCAATTGTATACAATGAATGATTCTGCCAACATAGGGTCTTTTACATAAATTGTACATTAATAAAGGGGTCACAAAGCCCATTGCTTTTCAAGGTTCAATTCAAGCTCTCATGGCTTTGGCTATGGCTTGTAACATATCATGGAGTTCTTTTACTTTTGTTAATCGATGTTTCTTAACACTGTTAAGCATGTCATTCAGATTCAACTCTATAGATTAGACATTATTATCATGTGGTTCATTGCACCTCTTACACATCAAACACAATGTTTTATCTAACACGCAATTTTATCTATATTCAACAGCAGTAAAAATGAAAATCACAAGCTGCATAATTTTAAAGACTTCAAATATACATAACGATGTCCGTTGACCTAGTTTTTTTTTTTTTTCATATAATAACTGTTCTTAGGCCCAGTGTGTGAACCTAGGCTCTGATACCAAGTGTAGTGACTAGATTATGCTATATATATATTTTTTAATTATATAAATATATAATATAATATATATATATATATCTATATAATAATATTATTTTTAAACAGCAATACGACCCATAAGAAAACGCTATTGAGATTCCAATTCACATTTTTTACGATGCTCATTTAGGAACATATCAAAACATTTACATACTTTTAATCTAAGATCAAGTAGTAACGAAATACACATGTACCGTACACCAGAAGGCGAGACTCCGCTTACTCTGCTGTCGCTGGTATTCCCTGGTTGCCGTCACTTCTGCGAGTGTATGATGACACACTTGATCCGAAACAAGACCCACCGGTTTACCTCCCAGCCTACTCCTTGGGTACTCTTCTTCCCCGCAGACCCCTGAGCTACAATGGGGTTGTACAATGGAGGAACAATATAGCTGGCAGAGGAGAGCAACCTTAGCTAAAGAGTCCCCTCCCTAAAAGCCCTCTACCTCACCAAACTCACTATAGCTTCGTAGTCACTGCTTTCACATCATATCATCCATCCAACAATAGGGTTCCCAGAATGTCCCCTCTCTCATGGCTTGCCCCTTCTTTTATAGGAGTCCTCATAGGTGACACTTGGCATGTCATGCATAATTATAATATTTTTCTTTTAATTTAATACTTGATTATTCACCTACCCATGTGTCATTCTCTCAGCAAGGGTCACCCAAATTTACTTAACTTTTTTATTTAAAACTAATATTTTCCTCACCTCACAAGATTCCTATTTCTTCTCCTAGTTGTCTCT